>QKQZ01015344.1:0-13541 GCA_003595255.1 Solenopsis fugax | reverse complement strand
GTACCCATGCTGAGGATGGCTCGAAGGATGAGCCGAAACGTTCTATTAAAGTTAATGTAACATGTTACTTTTTGTTGTTTATTCACTGCGCCGTTAACCGCGCTTGATTCGCATTTGCCGTATCTCTTTCTTGTTTTGACAATTTCACGAGTCCAGATTTTTATATAAAATTCCATATGTTATTGTTTAACTTTGCATAACTCAAAGTGTGTACAGCCGAATAAAAAGGTAAATAACAAAAAAACACTCGAGTGATAATACGCATGTGTAATTAAGTGCTAAAATATACTTTGAAAAAGCTTAGAGATAAAAATGCTTTATATTGTAATAATTGTTAGCTATTGTATATTGGCATATTAGCGCTATTAAATACGGCGGGCTTCTAATTGAATAATTCCATAAACAATGTTAGAATTCATCACTTAATATAACGGAAAATGGGAATAGCCATAATACTCTCTTCTCTTCCATTATTTAAAATTGCAATTATTACACGATTTTTTGTCAGACAATTGCATATCATTTCGACAATGTATTACTTGTCAAACCTTTGGAATCCATTTTCATTTTGACAAAAATATATAAAAAGTATCATTAATTACAAGTATTTAAACTTTAACATTAACCTTTAAGTGAGTGCCTCCCGAGCGTTAGTGGGCACGCGCGGCACTGAGTGCCGCATCACTAATTTATTATTTAGGAGCTTTAATAATTGGATAAATAATTGTAAAATTATCGTAAAAGCAAGTAAAATATTTATAATAAAATACAATATTAAAATTTAAATATAATATTAAAATTTTGTGTCTATTCTTTTATAAAATTAATTCGGTTAAACGTAACTAAAAAATTAAAAATAAGATAATTGTTTAAAAATAAAGACACAACACATCTATTTAAAATTAAACGTAAAAAAATAATAACAGTGCTGTTACTGGATAATGATGTAAAATAAACTTTTTAAAACTCTTAAAAAAATAAAAACAATAATTATAAATAATCAAAGTTGTTTTCCTTCATATATCCAAGTACTTATTGCCGATTTAGAATTTTTTTGAGACTTATGACAGGAAAAGGGAAAAATTTGTCCAGGCTGTCTCTAAAACAGTTTCCATTTGTTTTGTCTGGGTTGTTCATCTATAACTAAATGTAATCTAACTTTAACCTAATTTATTCAAAGTTAGCGCTGGGAAAAGAAATATTAAACAATAATGTGAGTAAAAACTAATTAAAATGTAGAGAATAATTAACATCTCGCATTAGTACAATTATTTATAAGTACGATTTTACTTACTTTTTGAGGTGCGCGCAGCACTCCGTGCCGCAAATCGTGTCTTAATGTTTTCAAAGCAGATAAAAGGCTAATTACTTGATAAGAAAAATGAGACAATTACACTATCTTCTGGTTAAGATGTTAATTGAGGAATACAGAAGGTCGATTATAGAAGGAAAAAATGTATTGCCAATGATTTTTCAGAAATACAAATTTTGTGGCACTCAGTGCCGCGGCGCGCTCGCTTAAGGGTTAAATACACTCTGCAAGTAAAGTGAGCGTCTTATATAGTACATAAAATAGTCACATAGAAGACCATTAAATATAAGATAATACTGTAAATTTTGTTTTTAATCATAAAATTTTACGAAAACGATGTTAACTGATATGTTTTAGATAAAAATATCAATGATGACAATCACCGCAATGATAACAAAATTAATTGGAACGTTTGTCACCATCGTGTACCTTCTATATAATTATTATATGTATGTGCTATATAACTTATGGCAAAAAAGAAAAATTTTTTGTGTCAAACCCGTAGTTCCCATTGGGAATTTAACATCTCTTGTAATTAGGAAATTATTAATCGATAAGTATCTTTATAATAATAAATACTTGTACTTGCAATTTGTCTTACCCCTCTCTTCCCCCTCTCTCTTTATCTCTCTTATTGACCTTGCTTATCAATTATTACACAGTAGAGATGCGACGAATAATCGGTATTCTGCCTATTCGGCAATGGTTTTACTATTCAGCCGAACACCGAATATTAAAACCATTATTCGTCCATATACCAAATAATTTAAAAAAAAGAAATAGAAGAAAAGGGAAATAGACTTTTTACCTTAGCTGCAGATGCATTTTATGCCAGAATTCTTTATTTATTTTTATAACTAATAAAATTAAATTATGTAAAGCACAATTTGTTATATAATGTATGTATTTATTTAATACAATTTTAAATAAAAACAGTAGAATTAATTAAAAAAAAACAAATTTTAACTTATTATATCAATCAAGTAAGATTGCAAATTGCAAGGTTTTAATAAATTTTTTATGCAACGAAATAATCGCCATTAATTCAAATATATTTTTTCACTTGGAAATAAAAGTTTAAATTTCTTTAACAATAAATGCTTAAGAATAAAAAAATTTTTTTTAATAGAAACTATAATATTCAAATTATATTTATATTCATTAACTTTTATTTTTTGATTATAAAATTAATCATATTTTGTAATTAAAATTAAAAAAAGGCAAATTATTATGCAAAAAAAACGAGTTTCTCTGAATTGGAAGAAAGCAGTCTATTTCTTTTTTCCTCATAGTTTTTATCCGTGCTGAATATTCGGCTATTTGGTTCATGACTTTGCCGAATGTTCGGTATTTGTTTAAGTGCCGAATATAGGAGAGACCGGGGCTATTCGAAACAATAGAAATATCTTTGTATGGGTACATGTTAAAAATTTATTTTAAATACTGTAAACGCCTCCTAATGTAACGACGCTGCTAATAAAGTTTTGTTGGCAACGACGTCATATTGAAGTCGTGGCAGTGAAAAATGTGTTTTGCTACAGTCGAAGTAATTTCTGAGAGTCAGCATTTCTTCGAAATTTAAGTAAGATAAATAAAATTTTTTTCGAAAACTTTATAATGCAATAATGCACAGAGTTGACGCCGGGACTATTCGAAACACCGAATGTCGAATCATCGTTCGAATGATTTTTTCTTTCATATTCGCATTCTATGTACCAAAATACACAATTTAATATTCAACAGATGTAATTACACAAAATACGAATAGTCCCTGACGTGTTCCGAAAACGCTGAAGGAATAAAATTCTTTAT
The DNA here is from genome assembly GCA_003595255.1 of Solenopsis fugax. NCBI lineage: Eukaryota > Metazoa > Arthropoda > Insecta > Hymenoptera > Formicidae > Solenopsis > Solenopsis fugax. The sequence goes on along the minus strand of QKQZ01015344.1, from coordinate 10,417 downwards.
TGTATGTTTATTTTTTTCTTTTTATTATATGTAACTTTTCTTAATAATACTATACTATGTATCCTTTTCTTAATAAAAAAAGTCTTAAAAAAAGTTCTTTTATATTCTTTGATCTTAAAACACATATTTCCTAATAATCTCGGACTTGTTTCGAATTTCCCCGGGCTCGAGGATATTCGAAACACTTCGCACTGGTCGACATATTTTCATATGTAGTTCAAAACATGTACAATTCCGTGTTTTATCTATAACAGAATTATGAAGAGTAAGATCCAACCTTCCAAACCGCCCAACGAAATTTATTTTTATATGAATACAGGACTCAGGAGAAAAGAAGAAAAAGTGTTCCAAATAGCCCCGGTCTCTCCTATTGTTTGTCGCATCTCTATTACACAGTCTAAATTATGTCAATGATGTCAAATAATAACTACAATACAATCTTTGATCGATCTTCTTTTATTATCTATATTAGTTTTACTATTGTTATCTATGATTATTTTTACGATATAATAGAATAAAGTCACTATATAGCTACTAAAATGTTTCTCATAAAGTATATAGATTGAAGAACATATTTCAATTATTTTAATTAATCAGATTAACATTTTTTTTTTAATTTGTTGAAGTCTTGATAAAATCCATAAATTTTTTGTATAAAGATGTATAATAATAACTAAGGATTATGTACAAATAAAATTTTTTACTTTAATTACCCTTACATTTTATGAATATACAAAATATTCCTGATTTTTATGAGATCAATGATTTAATAGTTATCGCTACATTATTGTATCTTTAAAAAGACGCGCATTAATGAAAGATTTGACAACAGGTGAAATCTTTCTTGGCGATGCTGGAGTGACAGTGGAACTCACTCGACATCGGTACTGTAGATTTTTCTTTGACGGAAAGTCGAGCGATTCACGGTTGATGAGCACGCGCGAGACGAAGTGTAAGGAGACTAGGCTACGCTCTTTGTCAAACGCACTCATCTATCCTTATTCTTTGACTTTAGCGCCATCTAATGCAAGATCTCTCAACAACCATGTTACACAATTATTGCTTTGTTACTATTCAAACTGCTTCCGCACGCCAATTTACACATCAAATTCCCGAAACGAAAATTCTCTTATACTAAAGCTTCTAGCCTCATTCTAAAAGCACAGTATTGTTCTTTGTTGTAATTCCGAGGCCGGACCATACTTATTTTGTACGTACAAAGTCTTAAATTTCTATGCAAATGTTGACCAACATAACTATATTTTTATAAATTTTTTTCGTTTTCATATCAAATTGTGTCCACCGTATTTCGTTATTGTCTGTACTTTCATTCTGTAAGAGGATTTTTCAATCCGTGTCTTCAATAAAAAGATTTGTCGATCCGCGTATACAGACGACTCCAGTAGCCTTAATGTCTACTTAAAATTGGGATTTTAACTCGTGTCCAATATAGCCACCTTAATAAGGATTTTCTACTTTATTGGGATTTTAACTATGGCTGGCTCAATAAGAATATTCCACGTCAATGTTCACACTACACACTCATATTTGAGCCATAGTTAAAATCCCAATAAAGCTTGTCGCGCATTTGAGATGTACGCATTTTTTAAACCTACTCTGATAATTACCGATCCGGATGCTATTCAAACAGTACTAACAAAAGAATTTAAGTGTTTCCAAGATCGTGGAGTGTTCTGCGATGAAAAAATCGATCCGATGTCGACTCATTTGTTTGCAATGAGTGGTCAAAAATGGCATAATTTACGTCACGAATTAACTCCATATTTTAATCCAGGAAAAATAAAACATTATTTTGTGATTATGAAGGAATACAACGAAAAAAACTTCAAAAAAATTTAGAGAGCAAAGCTCGAAAAAAAGACTGTATAGAAATCAAAGATATATTTGAAAGGTATATAGGTAAATTAATTTTATCCGAGTTTTGCTCTCTAAATTTTTTTTTAAGTTCTGCGCTGCATTTCTTCATAATCACAAAATATTATTTTATTCAATCCTGCTAAAGTTTGATGAAACGTCTATTAATAGATGTTTTATCAAACTTTAGCGGGATTGAATAAAATAATATTTTGTGATTATGAAGGAATGCAGCGAAGAACTTCAAAAAAATTTAGAGAGCAAAGCTCGGGTAAAATTAATTTACCTATATATCTTTCAAACATATCTTTTATTTCTATACAATCTTTTGTCCGAGCTTTGCTCTCTAAATTTTTTTGAAGTTCTTTTCGTTGTATTCCTTCATAATCACAAAATATTGTTTTATTTTTCCTGAATTAAAATATGGGGTTAATTCGTGATGTAAATTACGCCATTTTTGTCCACTCATTGCAAACAAATGAGTCGACATCGGATCGATTTTTTCATCGCAGAACACTCCACGATCTTAGAAACACTTAAATTCTTTTGTTAGCACTGTTTGAATAGCATCCGGATCGGTAATTATCAGAGTAGGTTTAAAAAACGCGTACATCTCAAATGCGCGACAAACTTTATATTGAAGTTTTTAGATGTGGTTTGAATTTATAACAAAAGAATTTAAATGTTTCCAAGATTCGTGAAGTATTCTGCGATGCAAAAATTGATCCGATATCGACTCATTTGTTTACAATGAGTGGGCGTAATTTACGTCACGAATTAACCCCATATTTTAATAATAATGGCAAAAGGTGGAATATATCTTACTATTGAGCATCGATAACGGTCTCTGTTCATACTTATAAATAATATTTAAAAATGTTTCTTGTAATTAGTTTTAAGTACATATTGTAATACTGTTTTATAATAAAATAATAAAATGTTTCGTTAATATATAAATACTATGTACTTCCAATTTACTTTATACCTATTATATATAAATAAAAAATGACAAGATTTTAGATTATTAAATACCTCAATTGTTTAAACAGCCGACAATTGAAACTGTTTCTTTTTTTCAATTTTGGAAAGTCATCTTTAAGATAGTATTTTTCTTTAAGTCATTTTTGTACTCCCCTGAAGTAATGACGTATGCCGTAATTTACGTCACGAATTAACCCCATATTTTAATAGCGTCAAAAGGTGGAATATACCTTACTATTGAGCATCGATAACGGTCTTTTCATACTTATAAATAATATTTAAAAATGTAATTAGTTTTAAATACATATTGTAATACTGTTTTATAATAAAATAATGAAATGTTTCGTTAATATATAAATACTATGGCGGCCAAATGCCCTGCTAGGATACATTAAAGGAAACGTTTATGGGGGGTAGGCGATGTGTAGTAGAATCTGTAACGATGTACTCATATCGAATCCTCCACACCTTGGCGTACGTGCTCCAAGGCGTCTTTCCTTCTTGGTCAGACGATGCGCGATGGTCATCCTGATAGGGCGATCATTCCTGGCCTTATGAACAAAAGAAACTATTTTGGTCCGTCCTGGCTGGTCGGGAGCAATCTCGTCAGTCCTGGATGTAGGCTTTGTGAAGATTTTCCTCTTCTTCCGTAAACAAAAAAAAAAGAAAAATCATTTTTGTATCAAAATTGTAACTTTATATAAAAACATGCATTTCTCTGATCGGCTATAGTTAATTATAATACTTATATATAATTTTTTAGAATTAATAACCATACAAATACTTTCTAGAAATGTTCAAGAATACATGTAAGAATCACTGAAGAATTTGTTTATACTTGTAAAAGTAATAAAAATTCATTTTAACGAGAATTCTCAGTCGTATGCAGAAAATAATTTGTTTGTATGCAGAAGACAACGCCTAAAAATAACATATAGATAGATAGTAATAATATATACACACTGAGAAAAATATTTAGAGAACAGATTACAAAATTAGAATTATTCTTTCAAATATAGCATAAAAATATTTATGAAAATTTAAATCGGATAATTTTTTCAATGCAATGAAGATATGAAAAACAGTACGATATGCGAGTAGTTTATTATAAAGGTTAATTAAAACTTATTAAAGAGTACAATATCTTGTTATCTTTTTATACTGATGTACATAATTGTGTTTACAATTTAATTTGCGCAATAATTGGCAATGTTAAATATATTGATCTACAGTTAAAAATCTGCCGAATTAAATACCCTGGTATTTAAACCTGATAACCTGCGGATAAATCTGAAATTTTTTAAACTCTGATTGATAATTAATAAAATAATTAAAACATTTTTTTGTTCCTGAGTACTTAAGTATAATCAAAAAAATTTTCTATTTTTAATTAATCAAGTAAACAAGAATTTTTTAAATTTAATTACTGATTACCTAAGTAATTGTTAATTACAGCTGAAAATATTACTAAAAATATCATTAATGCCGATCCCTGGCACAATCTGCTACAAGTTTTTGATATCGAAAAAAGCGTGAGATTAATCAAAACATTTTACTGGATATTTATTAAGAAAAAATTAACTTTCATAATATTGTACAATATAATACAATAATTTAATTAAATATTAAAATTTTTATTAAAAAATAGTGTAAGTAGCGAAGTATATTTATAATATTTTTAGTATATCCTAGCAACATACAAAATTAAAATAATATTCTATAAAGATGTTATACGAATATTTTGAGCACATTATAGATATTATTCGTATATTCCGTATAAAAACAGAATATTCGTATAATATTGTGTTCCATTAGGATAATAATAATTTAAAAATAGAAAATTCCTAAAGACTCCTTATACAAATTCTTAATAATTAGTTAGAAGAAAGTTTGACCTATGGGAGTCGACACCAGATGTTGACGTGTACATACATACAATTTATTAATAATAATAATTTAATTTTGTTTTATACAGAATTAAATTTAAAATTTTAATTGATGGTAAAAAATTTTCATGTAAAGTAATATATGTATTATATATACAATTATACATATGAAATACGATTATATATATGAAATACGATTATATGTTTTCTTTTTGTTTTTTTATTTAAACTAATTTTACGAATCAAATTTTTAAAAATTACATTCTAATTTAAAGCAATTAATACAAATAATACTTTTAAAAATTAACTTTTAATTTAACTTAATTTTAATTTAATTTTTAAATTTAATTTGATCTTTTAATGCAACTTTTAACTAATTTAGTTTTTTATTTAATTTTAAATTTATCAGGATTTAACTAAACCTATCAAAGATTGTAAATGCTGTCGACGTCTGCCTTATATCAAACTTTTTCCCATATATTAGTATGGACATTACATACACTTTATTCCTACACATATTTGGTATCTGTAACATTCTTTCTGTATTTATTTTAAAATTGGAGATATTCGACCGATAATGTATAACATACAACTTGAAATAAGAACGCTTTCTACGGTCAAGCTAGATCTTAGTGCTTTTTTATTAATTTTTACTTGTGTGATTTTTATATACCTTTTATATACCACTAAGATCTAGCTTGACCGTAGAAGGCGTTCTTACTATTTCAAGTTGTATGTTATGTATTTATTTTATTATCACGAATTTATGAGACAAAAGTTCTAAAGAATTTCAGAACAAATGCATAGCGAATATTTATTAATACCCGGAGAAATAATTTGTAATAAATTGGTCTTACCGATTGAGTTTTTCTGTTTCATGGTTCTCTGTAATCTATAGCAATGTACTATCTATTTGCGATATTAACAGAGATAATATCACAAATAGATATAGCGATTTCTTTATTTTGTTTTATCCAAATTCTTTTTATTTACAAATGCCACGTCGGAAACTTTAGCTTAACCGTGTGTTTTCCTGCCTGAATAGCTTCATTTTACGTGCTTTTTGCGACTATTTATTGACTATTAGGCAAAAACATGATAGTCAAGATCCATTTTTACAAGTGTTTTAAAGTGATTTCGTTATTCTGTTTTATCCAAATTCTCTTTATTTAAATTTGAGAATGTATCCACCATTGGGTTATCTAAATCGTATGGCTAATCAGACTTATAAAGTGCCAGAGTTCAATCTCGTAATTGAGAAGGGTACACTAGAAGGCCCGCATGCGTATATAGGTGAAAAAACTTACGTTGCTTCAGATCTTGAGCAAATACGAGGTGACACCGTGCGAAAAAACTATAATACCACTAGAAATTGATCCAAGAGGAACCATGATAGTGCCAGTAAACAGTGTAATATATCTCAATTTCCGAAAAATTAATATTAGTATTAAGTTTTCAGAAATTGAGTTTAATGGCTCTTCTTGGATCAATTTCCACTGGTATCATAGTTTTGCTCAAGATCGGACGCAATGTTAGTTTTTTCACCTATATACGCATGTTGGCCTTCTCCAAATGGGAAGTAAACGCATGCCGGTGTGCTACGTTTGTTAACCCTTAAACACGTAAGTGGATCAGAGAGACCCCATAGCTTCGAACGCTTACTGTGTAAAGACGGAAGAAAATAGGAGGTTCGAATTAAGAGGTAAGAAAAGTTTGGAATCTCCTCTTTCGACTGATATGGTTGATCAACTTTATTGGTCAATTAGAATTCGAACGGCACGACAGCAAAGTTTTGTTAGAATCTGTGGGACTAACATGTGTGAGTAAAACTTTTTGTGAATAATCTTATAAAATTAATCTGATAAAAATCTTATAAAAATTTCCCGGACAAAACGTGTTCGAATAAGTCTTTTTACGTATATTACTCGCATATACTCTGTCTAAAGTTAGAATACTATATTATAGTGCTGTAGAGAAGAGGCCTAAGCGCGGCCCGCGTGACGCGCTGTGGAGTGGAGAGCTTCTAGGCTGGATCCACGCATAGACTTATATATAAATAGATCCAGCGTTCTGTGAAAGTTGTCCGCGTCTTCTAAATTACTACGTTTACACGGCCCGACTTACGCCGAAGTTATAACATCGATGTTATAAAACTAGCCAATCACGAGTATTCTTCAGAAGAATGGAAAGACTGTGATTAGCTAGTATCATAACATCGATGTTGTAACTTCGGCGTAAGTCGGGCCGTGTAAACGTAGTAAATGACAGAACGATACGCAATAAGGTGCTATCTCTGTCGATCTGGAGGGGGAACGTCTTAAGGAGAGCGCGCCTTTAAGTTCGCCTCAGCGTTGCCCGTCGGAAGGCCTCCTTATTTCAAGTTGTATGTTATACATTATCAATCGAATATCTCCAATTCTAAAATTTCAATTCATGTTTTCAAAAATTTCCATTTGCTATCATTGCATGATTAATTTTTATTTATTGAAATTATTACTTAAATAAATTAAATTCTGATCTTTTAAATGCAAATTGAAGAATTTATGCATTAATAATGTTTGAATCATTTTGCTTACTAAACCCTTCAATGTTCTGATCTTTTTTTAATTCGATAAGAGTATCAATGAGATCGTTCCTCTTTTGACCAAACTTCATACGTTCAGTGAGAGTCTCCCAAAGGACCGTACGTAAAAAACCTATGACTTTCTTGCCGAACGTTCCCATACCGATTCAACGAATTAGCATTGGAAAGAAGGAGATCGAGAGAAATCCGAAACCCCACGAATAATGTCAAAAATCTTTTTGCCATATTTTCGGAACTCGACGTCTGGATTGTTCAATGAGTTTACATTGAGTCCGTAGGCAGTAATGCTGATTATGTCTTTAGCGAATTTGGCAGTTAACTCTTTCACTTCCATTTCCATTCCTTTATTTGTCGCCAACGTGTCCATTTAATATTCACACTGTTGTTTTAATTATTTAATAATAATAATAATTTTTCCCGCGATATTTAATGTAATTTCATAAATTTAGTGCACTTACCTTCCAATTTCAGCGAGTCAAGATATACATCGAGATTTGTACTGCATTTTAACATTAGCTCGAACATCTTTTTCAGTTTGCCCGATGTAAATATGGCGTCAATTTCGTTGTTAAAAATTTCCAGGCTGGTTTTAAGCACAGCTTATCTAATAGTTATAATTAAGGAGAGTTGACAGAACTATTACGCCCGTGATGAGTACCACTGTTCACTTGTCTAAAATCAAACGTCGCGTATCACTTATAAGAAGTGAATGCCCTTTTCCTTCCTGAAAGCATCGTATATATTCTAATGGTTTGGTTCTTGTGGCTCCCTAGTGGGAGAGTCCAGGGCCGTTTCTAGTTCTCGGAATGCAATGCACTTATAATGATTGTGATACTCTTATTTCTAATGAGTTTTGAAATGCATTAAATCCAATTGAAGCATTTGTCTCCCCACACATTTTTTATCCTTTTATTCGTGATTTGATGCATGTCAAAACCCATCAGAAATAAAAGTGTTGCATCTTTAAGGGCCTATCCAGACAAACTTGTATAGGTGCATAACCATATGCGTAAGCAAATTGATTCGTTCATTTCCTTATGCATGTGCTAATGAACCAATCAATTTCTTTTTCTTGTTAAATTACTTAATAAAAATAATTTGCAAGAAGTTTTTTCAAATTTTTACGTGAGCTTGCTAATATTATTAACTTTACCAGTTACCGTAGCTTCAGGTGAAACATCGTTTTCAAAATTCAAGTTGATAAAAAATTATTTGGATTCGACTATGTTTTAGAAAAGATTAACGGATCTAGCAACTGTTTCGATCAAACATGAAATGAATAGCGAACAATTAGAAACATTAAAAAGCTTATTAAAAAATTTGCTGAACTAAAAGCGAGACATGCGAGTTTCATATAAAATATAGCTTTGTATAATATATATTAGTTTATATGCATATATATCATATTTTAATTCATTAGTGTTATGTTTATAAAAGTATTCATATTTTATAACTGTTCTGTTGTATTAAAGTAATCAAATTTTATAACATTCTGTTGTATTAATTGTAATCTCTAATAAATACAAAAAACAATTGAAATTTAACTCTATGTACATTATTTAATATTTCAGAAACGCTTCTGTCAGTTGTATATATAGGTTAATTTCGATTAATTATTAGTATAATAATGCCTATATACGTCAATTTGAACTGAGTTTGATTGAATTGTATTAGTTTGAGTTGAATTTCGTTGATAGGATTCATTTAAATTTAAATATGGATATATCATTGGAGGTCGTTTAAGTTACTATAAATGAGCATAAATGTGATCGATATAAAAAGTCGGCGGAGGAACGTTCTGCACCCGGGCGCAACAAGCCTCAGAAACGGACCTGCTTGAAAAGTCTTTGAATCATAGACTTAGGACTTTGGATGCTCACGCCCAATGTAAACTTTATTCTATTTTTATCGCTCATTATATGTGGAAGGAAGATAGAATGAAGCTTATAAGGCGTAAGCGTCCAAATGGAACGCAGCTCTAATATGATGACTCACACACTGCTCACACACGATAGCGGGCCTGTTTCTGGAAATAAACTGGCAGTTACTGTTAGCACTGCTTTATCATTCCGAAATAGAATTTCTTGTGCTGTCGGTTACTGAAAATTACTAACCACTCTGCATAAATCGACCCTAGAAGATTGCTGACTTTCGACTGTTTTTACTTCATCCTAAAGACCCTCTATTCCTACTTCATCCCAAGAGGTGAAGCACATGCAGTAAAAGTAGTACAGAGCGCGAAATCGAAAATGCAAAATTTACTGGAAGTTGCTGAAAAGAAACAAAGTAAAAAAGAAAAAGAATTACGAATTCGGAATATAAGTTAACACCCAGCAAACACAGAATATTGCAGCAACATTGCAGCAATGTTGCAATGTTGCTGCAATGTTGCTGCAATATTGCAACATTTCTGCAATGTTGCTGAAATATTCTGTGTTTGCTGGGCATCGTAAATGACATCATAAATACCACCAATAACAGCAGTATATACATATTGTACTTTTATCTTCTGAAGAATATGAGAAGGCAACAAATAATAATATGTATTATATTAGTTGATACACCAAAGAATTGTTTTAAAAACTCTTTAATAATCATTCAAGCTGAAAAAAAACGAGCTTAAGAGCCGTGCTAGGTGTTGGGCGCAAAGACAAAAACCATCGATAGAAATAACGCAAACATTTCGACCTTTAATGTAGTCTTCTTCAGTGTATACAAAACTTAATCAGCAATAAATCTACATCCGCTTACATAGTCGTCAAAAAATTCACATGCGATCTTCATAATACGATAACGCCTTAGTTATCATATCATGTTGACCGCATGTGAATTTTTTANTTCACATGCGGTCAACATGATATGATAACTAAGGCGTTATCGTATTATGAAGATCGCATGTGAATTTTTTGACGACTATGTAAGCGGATGTAGATTTATTGCTGATTAAGTTTTGTATACACTGAAGAAGACTACATTAAAGGTCGAAACGTTTGCGTTATTTCTATCGATGGTTTTTGTCTTTGCGCCTAACACCTAGCACGGCTCTTAAGCTCGTTTTTTCTCAGCTTGAATTTTTATTCATATGAGCCCT
>QKQZ01015342.1:0-14445 GCA_003595255.1 Solenopsis fugax | reverse complement strand
AACCGCAGCCGCAGCCGCAGCCACAGCCACAGCCACAGCCGTAGCCGTAGCCGCAGCCACAGCCGCAGCCGCAGCCGCCGATACCTGTATCTCTCCTCCTTTCACTTCCTCTTCCTCTTCTCGGCACAGAGAGAGAGCCTATGTGCGGTGGTGGTGCTATCGCGCGTTTCCCGATATCGTTCGGCAACAGGTGAGTCACACACTCTCGCGCTCCCTGTCCGTCTATCCACTCGCGTACGCAGTCTATGTTGTCTTCCGCTCGTTCTCTCCGTTCTTTTCGTAACGTACAGATAATACACGCGAGAATGCGTATTGTTTTGCGAGATGAGGCTCTCGACGGCAACGGTAGCCCGCACGTCTATGGCCTCGCTCGCGATTTCACTTGGGGCAGCATGGGGGTGCGTAGTCGCGACAACTGCGTTTCCATCGGAGAGAATGGAGTGCATCGTCACCCTCGCCGACTGAATTGTCGTTCGTCATTCCTGCGCTTCCGCGGCGCGATCTTCCCCAGTTGCATTTGCGCGCAAAAGACGGTCGCGTTACGCCGACGGGCGGCGGAGGAGACGCGCCGAAGGCGGCGCGCGCGAGGGAAAGGAAGAAAAAAATAAGATTACGAACGCTAGAATGACAGGAGCAGGATTGAGGTCATCGGGGAATTCGTCGCGGGATAACGTCGCCGCGGGGCGGCATCCGAAAATCGGGGGATGCCGTTATAAGGGTGCGCTCGCGCTACTACGCTACTAAAACGCCAACGGCTCGCGCGCTAATATCGATTTACCGGAGCGGATAACGCCCGTTAACGTCAATCCAACGAGGACTTATGGCGATTAGGATTTTACGAGACGTTATTAATTTTACGAGAGAACGTGGACGAGAGAAAGAGAGAGAGAGACAGAAACTACCCTGCTTGCGACGGGAGGGAGGAAGGAAGGAAACGAAAGCGGCTCGAAGCGAAGGACACTTCTATCAGGAATCATATTTCCTGTAGAGAAGTCCTTCACGAAAGGAGAAGGAGGGATGAGAAATACCGCCTTCAACCCTTTTCACCCTCGTTCAACTTTTACCATTTCACCTCTCTCTCTCTCTCTCTCTCTCTCTCTCTCTCTCTCTCTCTGTTTCTCCTCTCGTTCGTAACCTTTATACGCTGTTAAAAAGATGGATGTTATCGTTATCGACATCTAATCACTACCTTTTAACAAATGAAGATACATTTGTGCAAAACATACGCGCGCAAATAGTATATGGCTGCAACAATAAGTGCGCGCTCGCGCGACCAGTCACGTTCTCTAACAAACTGAATAATTAACGCGTCAATCGCGCATTGTCCTCGCGACCGAGCAGCCGGATAAAGGTTCAGGGTTTTCAGAGGATTGACATTTCTGTATTGAGGACACGCGAAAGCGATCTGCCGCGCGTCCGGCGATGAAAATGCGAAAAAATAGGCTATCATCCCCCTCGCGAAGAGTGGGAATTCGATATACGTTTCAAATGCCGAAACATTAATTTTACAGAGGGAAACAAGATCCCGGGATTTTTATTCTTTAAAAGAATTTATTTTTATACGACTGCGTTGGTTGAAATGCGAATAGTCGATATAAATTTGAATTGATAGCATTGATCCTCTCTTTCTTTCCTCCTCTCATTCCTCTCAACGCAGTCACCCCTTTAAAAGGATTTCAGTTATGTATGCATACGCGAAAGTATTTGGTCGTTTTGCATTATATATCTTTAGGAGTACGATTTCGCTCCTCTTCTATTCATGACACGTCGTTCAATATCAAAAGGAACATCCGGCGAGTTCTCCCCTCTCGCAAAAATATCATTTACCCCGTTTTTCGAAGCCGCCTCGAAATAAATGTTTAACCCGTGGTTGAAAACGACGGGTGTAAACAGTCAGTTTTGTATTTTACAGCGAATCGATATCGGGGAATTCCAAGTTCAATATTTACGAGATTACTCGACATACACACTGGATGAAAAAGCGAGTTTCCAAATTAAGAGCCGCAGAGCCGCGAATGAGCAAAACGAAACCTCATTTCCGCTTATTTTCAACTTTCAATCACGATAATTAAAAAGTTGCTGTTGATAACGGTACCTTGGATAGACTCGATCTCCGATTGACAAAGAACTTCGTATTTCGACATTTCGCATGTAATACAAAAAGCGCGGAGAAAAGATTTAATTAATCACGGAGGCACAGAGACTTCAGATTAAATCTTCACAAAGAAAAAAGGATCGATTGTAGAGATCACGTGTCTTTGGAAAAAATAAAATAAAATAAAATAAAAAGAGATTTTTTTTATAAAGACATACCGGAACACCAATGACACTATTATTTGATACTGTATCGAAAATAAGTTAATTAAAGTATTCAATTTTACAAAATTCAGTTTTACAAAATTAAATACGCGATATTAAAATTGAGAGATATTATTTATACAATTCCTGAACACTTGTATTACCTAAATAAATTATACACTAATATCAAGCACGTGCGACATCATATTTATTTCATTTTGCTTAATTAATAAAATCTCTTTCAATATTTTTTATTTGTTTTAACATAAAAATAAAATAAATTTATAAGAACTGGACAAATGGATATGTAAAATTAAATCAAGCGATTTAAAAATTGCAAAAATTTGTCATAACATGATTGCGCAACACAAATTTCTCTCTCTTCTTTCTGTCTCTCTCTCTCTCTCTTTCCCTCTCCCTGTCTCACTCAATTTATTTAAATTCACTCACTAATACTCCTGTAATTCCTCAGTTCTCGGTAAAATTCATTTTAATTTTTGCGATTGTCTTGTCAGAGGACCAATATGAATAGATACAGGGATTGAGAGGAAAGGACGAAATGGAATTTAACGATTTGAATTCCTGCTCTCGCGATGATCGGGATGACTCGCAATTTCGCGGAACGAATTCCTCTCGGTTCGCCTATTTTTTTCGCGGCATGGTCGCGGCAATTTACAAAAAAATTCCCACGTAACAAAAGCGCGCCGATGAAAGTGATGTGTTTAAAATCAATGTAATTTCGAACGATGAATCCGATTTCGCGTGTCACACACACACACACACACACACACACACAGACAGACAGATCGGGGGAAAACGAGCCTCGCGACGCGGCACGTCCCATTGTGTCACGAACGTATAGAGATCACTTTCCCGATATTACACCGATATTTCCCCCTTCCCTTTTCGCCCAACCCTTCGCTCCCTAAAGGGCGGCAGAGTAACGCGGTCGACGTGATTTCGATGTTTGGCAGATAATAAACGAGCGAGGTTGACGCTGATTCACCGAGGAGCCTCCGGCTAGCTGGTTGGCTCATCATGTTCGCCAAGTCCAGGGGCAGCAGCGCGACGCCGTGCGACTTGCTTCCCGATCCGATACGCAACACGTACGAGATCGGCAAGCAGTCCGCCACGGCCGGACCGGAGAACGTCTGGCGCATATACGACGGCTATCGGAAAAAGGACAACATGGTAATTGCTCCTCGCGCGGGAGAAATTCTTCGTTTGCGCTTTTTATTTTTCTTCTTTCTCAGCACGTCGAGACGCGACAGCGATTTAGCAAACGACGACGTCGATTTAATCGTGATTCAGTTTCCTATTTTTGTAACGGCGCAATTCTAATGCCGATATCCGGATCGATTGCGTGGATTACACTCGAAACTGATCGGATTCGAATCTAGAAGAATTCAAGCGCGAGAGCGAGATAATTCGTTCGACCTCGGATCTAAATTGTACTTGGCTGAGAGGCGCTCTCGTGCTTGAATTCCGACGAGCTTGCGTCTCGGCGGGTAGAGGATATAGAGGGTGGCAGTGGACGCAAGCAAGTGTGGTGCATTTGCTCGCTTGCAGGAGGTCTCGATCTTCCTCTTCGACAAACGATCCGTGGAGAAGCTGCACAAGCCGAAGCGTCGGGAAACGGTCACGGACATACTGCGCGCGAGCGCCGCTCGGATTGAGCGGTATTCGCATCCGAAGCTCCTCCAGGTAAACGCCTCGAGGGTGCACGCGCGAGGTATTCGCGGCACGTACGCACGCGAATTCCCTCGAACCTGCTCCGCTCGATTATATTATCGCACATAGGGTAAGGTTGCCGAAATCGCACCACTTTTGACATAAATGCATATAATTAAGAAATTATGAGGAATATTCTTAATTTTCTTATGTCCTAATAAAAATACAACATTTCTCCTTTCATATTTATTTTTTTTTCAGAATTTTATGAATTGTCATAAATTTTTAAATAACGATTTTCAAGAAGTCTTCAAATAGTGCGATTTAGGCAACCGGTATTAGTCGCCTAAATCGCACCACAGGTTAATATTATTTTTCCTGAAACGGTACTTTTTCCGCTAGATTCTTCTTGAGCAAAAATGCATTAGATAAGTATAATTTTATAAATATTAGAGATAAATACCGTAAACTAAATATAATTTCCGTCAATATCATTATTTTGATAACTTTTCAATAATATTGCAATAACATTGCTACATTACGGCAATATTCTTACAATGTATGCTCTGTATAATTATTTTGTATATATAACAATCTGTATATGTCTAAGACATGGTGCGATTTAGGCGACTAAAACATTTTGTAAAACTTTATTTATTTAATTTACAAATAAGAACACAAAGTTATTTGAACTTTGTTAATCTAATTTTAATAATATTGTAATCATGACAAATTATCAAAATTTAGATTAGTTATTTTATCTTCTTTGCAGTCAAGCTACGAAATGTGTTGAAAAATAGCAGAGAAGTTACGATTTTTCTATAAACATTAATAACAAAATTTCTATTGATTTTAACATGTTGAGATCAATGAAGGATGATGATAATGTTATGTAGTTCCCAAATAATCCCACAAAGAGTGTACAAGTACTGTGGTTGAATTTATACGCGAGGTGGTGCGATTTAGGAGCCGGTGCGATATCGGCAACCTTACCCTATATCGCCGCGTTATATTCGAGCGTTTTCGCGAGCCGCACATTCCGATAGATCGATACGCGCTATATTTGACCGGCGATATGTAGGCGTACAAAGTGGAGGAGTGCGCGGACACGTTGGCCTTCGCGTCGGAGCCGGTCCTCGCCAGCCTGGCGAACGTCCTGGCGTACAAGGAGCAATTGGCGAACGCGCTCGCCGCGCAATCCTCGGGACCGATGGGCAAGCAGAACCACCCGCCGACCACGAGCCACCACCGCTCAACCTTCGTCAAGGAGTACGAGCTGCAGGAGCTGGAGGTCAAGTACGGCCTTCTACAGGTAAGAGAATGCAATGTCGTAGGCGAAGGAGGAATCGTTGATGGAAGATTTCCGCATGGAAAGAATAACTATTTTACTGCAGCATCTAAAAATTTTGCTAGATACACTGAGAGATATATTTGGTGAAATAGACCAAATATTTACATGAATTTTATTGTTGTAATTATTAAATATGTAGTTGTTTTGACCAAACAATCTGTAGTCTTAACAATTATTTTTATACAACTATAACCGAATGGTTTGTTAAATGTAATTAAGTTTTTTGGGGTATCAGTAACTACAAAATTCATTTCACTATTTAATTAAACGTTTAGTTGATCTTTTTATCAGTGTATACAGATCAAAAAATAATTTTACGTTGGGCCATCAAAATAATTATGTAAACCCAAGCATGATACTGTTACTGCAAACAGTTTTAACATTCTGGTAACCAAGTTAAACATCTTACGTAATTTTTTAAATGGTTCAACATAATTATTTTCAGATCTGTATTATAGATTAAGAGAAATATTTGGTGAGATAGGCATTTAGTTAAATAGTAATCAAATGAATTTTGTAGATGTAATTACTAAATGTGTAGTTGTTTTGACCAAACAATTTGTCGTTTTAACAATTATTTTTATACAACTATAACCAAATGGTTTGTTAAATATAACTAAGTGTTAGGTACAGTAACTACAAAATTCATTTGATCACTATTTAACTAAACGTTTGTTCGATATTTCTCTCAGTATACAGGTAAATATTTGGGGAGATAGATCAAACGTGTAGTTAAATAGTGATCAAATAAATTTTGTAGTAAAAACTTAATTACATTTAACGAACCATTTGGTTATAGTTGTATAAAAACAATTGTTCAAAGCTACAAATTATTTGGTTAAAACAACACATAACTATAAAATTAATTTTATCATTATTTAACTAAACGTTTGATCTATCTCATCAATATTTCTGAAAATTGTTCTTTCTGTGCAGAGTCTTGGAAATATTCAATAATTTTTATCTCTATAAGAATCTTCAGAATTTAAATTCAATCAAATAAAAAGTGGAATCTTTAAATTGTTGCCTCAGCAAAAATTTCGCATGCGAAAAATATTTAAAAAAATTCTCTAATTAAATGCTAAATGAAATGCTAACATCAGAAGAACAATTGTTACTTTCTCTTCTTTGCTATATATATTTTGATAAACTGATTTCCGGAAACCTCACTTCCCTTGTTTGTCTACTCTCGCGTGAACATACTTTACCACCCCCAAATCCGGAACACCTCGATAATGGGGTTCGTCCATTAGCAGTTAAGTCGCGTAAAACAAGACCACGGAGGAGAGGCACAAAGTGATGTGTTTTTAAGCGCTTATACCTACGTCGTTGTAATATTGCCAATGCTTTTCATCACTCCCTCTCTCCCTCTCTTTCTCTTTTTTCTCTGATCTATAATATTCCATAGACGCGCGCGCGATCGAAGGTTTCGATAAAAAAGCTACCCTTGTATTACGCGCACGTTACAGCACGAAATTAGATATCGTTAGGTAGCGATAGTGGCGAATAGAGAAGAGATTTCGATTTCGATGTACGAGTACGCATGTACGACCGTGACATTGTGCGTGAGCACGGAATTGCAGCGATAACGGGGTCGCGTTGCGGAAAATTAAGTCGAATCCGAGCGCATGCGTGCACTAACGAGGAATGGAAAGAGAGAGAAACGGAGAGAAAGAGAATGAGAGGAAACAAGAGTGGGCGGTCAAAGTGAATTTTCTCAAAAACGAATTCCTGTGGTTGCAACCACGCGAAATCAACTCCATCGCAGCCGCGGTGCCGCTCTTCGATATAACTCACATAATAGAATGTATTACGAGGGGCGTAATAGAATGCTTAATGCCGTCAACCCCCTCGAGCCCACGAGTCAGACTTGAGCCGCCGTCATAACAGCGATTCAGCGTTCAGCGACGCAGTTTAACGACTCGAATTCGCAATTGTGTCTTTCGCGAAGGGCTAAATAGCTAAATCCATTTGAGCGGTTACGCGTAACAAGCGGAAATTATTCGAAGCACTGCAAAAGGATTAATTACAGTTACGAGGCACAACGAAATTATATATGAAACGTCAAATAATTTTGAAATTAAAAAACGAGAGTCCAGCGACATTACAGCACTTTTTCTTGACTTCTTGCAGATCACGGAGGCCCTCCTATTTCTTCACGGCAACTGTAAATTTCTCCACAGAAACGTTTGCCCGACGAGCATCATTATCACGAAGAGGGGCACATGGAAGTTGTCGGGGTTCGAGTTTATCGGTGAGTCTAAACTCTCATCATCCCCCGTACTAAAGATAGAGACAATAATCGAAGTTTATCCATTTTTAGTCGGTATCACTTTTCATCAACTAAAGTATACATTACGCCTCCCATCAAATTGCCCAAAGCTAAATACGACGAAGCACATTTCGTCGATAAATAAATATATGCATAATTACGAAACTGTATATTGTAGCAAACTCAAATTACAAGGGTCATTAGATCCTGAAATTATTTCAGTATACGTATTGCGGTTGCACTAATATATTACGAAATAAAATTAAAATTAAATTAAAGTAAAATCGATTAAATGTAAATGACGATATCGGCGAGACGTGATATCGTGGGCTAGGGAGAGCTGACGCACAATCCTTTTTACGCTGCACTTTTAGTCAGAATGTGTTTTCCGCCTGTTAGAGGGTGCCAAGGAGATACCGATAACCGTGCAATCGTGGACGAAGCACATGCCGAAAATGACTCAGCCGAATCTCGATTACATAGGTGAGACCTTCTCGAGGCCTTCCGTCGTTAACACACGCCCACGCTGGGAAAGCTACTTCCAGTAACACCGTGTTTTACGACTCATGCAAGTTTGAGTAGTAAAATCACCAGAGTTTACCCTTCGTTTACGATACTTAACACAGTTAAACGCATACATTCCCGACCCACGAAGCGGAGTAATAAATCTCGGTCTACAAATAGAAATGGCTCCTCTATAAATAGAGATTTTGTATAAATGGAGATTCCCTTTAGCGATAGAGATATCAATGTCTGTACAATCGTGGGGCTGTATTTTTAGAGTGTACATTTATTTAATATTTATCCTGGCTGTTTATCTTTCCTTGTCGGGCTTCCGATGCGATCCCGTTAGATAAAATCACATATTTATTATTAAACGCGCAACGAAAATAGAAATCTAATTATACAGTCGTCACAACAACGTAACACGATTCGAACTGATTCGAACTCTGTTTTTATCGAAAACATTTGACGAATTCCGATCGAACGTAAAATGATGAGCTTTCTATCCGAGTTCATTCGACGCGTGCAAAAAAAAAGAAAAAAAAATACAGCTGCTTACACGTGCAAGAAAAAAAAAGAGAATAAATAAATTCGTCGCGTCAACGAGATCGGATTTATGCGAGAGAAACTTCATTAACTCTGAACTTTAACGATAAAACGGGCTGCTGCTTTGCATCCCGTGGCTTCAATCGAGCCGTAGCGAGCTCTCCGAAAATTACCGGGAATAGCTTTTCGCACGTGGTAGTGGAGCCGAAACGATCCCCTATTTGCATTCTTGATGATCCTTCTCGCGCCACGTCGACGGGGCATGGGATCTATTTGTAACGCGGGTGTCGCGCAACATGTTGCAGCGCCGGAGGTGCAGCAGAAAAAGCTCGCGAGCTTCTCCAGCGACATGTACAGCCTGGGCATGACGATATGCGCGATTTACAATCAGGGTCGACCGTTGATACAGGCGAATCACAGCTGCTCGGATTATCTCAAGCAACTCGAGACCGTAAGTTAATCCGTCCGCGAGACGCGGACGAGACGATTTTCCCTTCGAAAGCACGCCAAAAGAAATCGCGAATGATCTTTAAAAGCGTTTAATTTTCTCTCTCTCTCTCTCGAAAGAGAGAAAGCACTCTTTCTTCATCTCATCCCTCTGATCTTCGCAAATAAACTTCGACCCTTTCATTCGCGCGCTTTCTCACGTTACACGATCCTTTCTATCGCTGTGCATAGAACTTGGATCGCAATTCCGATCGAAAAGTAAAAGAACGTAACGCTGAAAAGACTCGATTGTCATTTTCTTCGGCAGCTCGACGATCAAGTCGCCGTTATTTTGCCGCTGATACCGCTACCGCTTCGGGAAGCTGTGACTCGACTTTTGCACAAGGATCCTATGCAGAGGCCAACCGCCCAAGTTTTGACCATGATCAAGTTCTTTCAAGACCCGTTCGTGCATGCTCTGCAGTTCCTCGATGTCAGCAAGATGAAGGACGTGCATCAGAAGGAGCACTTCTACACGACGACTTTGAGAGAACTCTTGCCATATATGCCAAGGGTATGCGCGAACGTTGCATGACGTTCCATATTCAGGATGAGCTTAGGGTGAAGTGGAATCGAAGAACCGAAATATCTAGATGCCTCAGCCGGGATCCCGATATAGATCAAGTTTGCGTTTGCATATTCCTTCGAGATTGAAGATGCTTATCGAAGATCCCTACGAGTCTCAATTTTCCCCATTTTAATAACGGCGTAATCTGCTCTTTGCCGCTAATTATTCTACCATAATCCCTCACAGTTCCTTCTTCGTGTTTTAATGCACCGGGGACTAACAACTCCGAGCGAATAGATTTCCAATAGATTTCCAATAGATTATAAATACACGAAGAAGAAGTAGTAAAACGTTTAACGGTGTAAATGAGATCGAATGGAATGATTTTCCATGATAAGAGAAAGATCGATTACCGAGGAACTTTTTTTCTCTAATACATCTAGATCGTCGGCTTATTTTGCATTATAAATTATACGCGCCGTGCTCGTTCTATGATTCGATTCACCCTAAATATGCGTTCGCGAAGTGTCGCGTGTCACGCGAACGTTTTCCATTTGTGCAGAAACTCTGGTATCAGCACATCTGGACGTATCTTCACGCGGAGCTGCAGACGCAGGAAGTGCTGTCAGCCGTGCTGCAGCCCATGCTGTACATCGTCCAGAGTAGCACGAAGGAGGAATACGAACGGATCGTGTTTCCCACGCTTAAGTACGTATTACACAGAACGAGAGCGGAAATGAACGCGAGACCGCGCGAAATAGGCACGTCTCATCTCACCCTCTCTTCCGTTTCTCTCTCTCTCTCTCTTTCCCTCGTTCCCGTAGACCTCTCTTCAACAATCGAAAGTCGATTCAGGGAACCGTGACCCTGCTGGAGAATCTGCACATCATCCTGGAGAAGACGCCCCAGGAATACGAGCACGAGGTGCTCTCGATGCTGTACAAGTCCTTCGAAAATTCAACCATGCAAGTGCGGGTGAGTAGACAATCACGCGATCCCGGAGGGGACGAGAGAATACTTTTTAAATACCATCCGATCACTGTCATCTACGTGACACGAAAGAACGGTTTTGTTAAAGTATCTAAAAATTTAGTTGGATATATAGATATGAAAAAATAATTTATAATTTTGTTAGGCTATTAAAATAATTATGTTGAACTCTCAAACTGAATTGAATGTCAAAATTTTTTGCATCCGTCATAAATATTTTAATAAAATTATAATAAATAAAGAGCGATTCAATAATTGCAAGAACCAAAGAAGATTTGAAAAGTTGAGTTCCCAGTTTTAGAATACAATATTTCACTCTCTCAGACAAGCGTTTAATTTTCAGCATAAATTCTTAATTTTATATACACCCTCCCCTGTAAAAATTCTATTTTAATTCACCGACATTTCACGGCATTCAGAATTTTCGCATATAATATGATCTATATCCCTCTAAACGCGATGACAGTTCATAAATATGCAAGACAACATAAATATTCATAGCCTCTGAAAAATTTTGTCAATAACTGATTCATTTGCCCGTCAGACGGCTGCGTTCGTGGCCGTTGCGCATGTGACGAATTATCTCGAGGACGACGCTATACGTAACGTGGTGCTGCCGAAACTGCTGGACGCCTTCGAAAACAATTCGGCGAATGCACGGGTGCTGATGGATGTGGTCCCGTGCATCCTGAGCCGTCTCGAGAAGCAGAAGATCATCGACTGTATCCTACCGCTGCTCTGTAAAGTCAAGCTGCAAGAACCCGAGATCGTCGTGCGGGTTGTAAGTAAGTGAAGTTAAAGCGAGTACAACGCGGATTTACGTATGCATCTATCAAAAATCATACTCGACGAAGGCAATTAATTGCTTGCCTTACCGTTAGCTAAATTAAATGTTCGCTATAATCGAAATATATATTTTTTCAATTAATCCTTAAACACACCGATCCTGTAAAGTACGGAAACACATTTTCGGGTCTGAGAGACTTTTTCAACTTTGAAAAACTATAACTTTGATTACAATCAATATTTTTCAACAATTATTTTTTTTTCTGAAAGTTCAGAATCTCAGAAATATGACTGCACAATCAGCATTACCGAAAAATAATTTATTGTGAAGTTATAAAGAAAAACCATTAAGCAAAAATGAGAAATTGGTAAAAAATCCACTTTTTATTCAAAAAATCATATCTTCGCAACAAAAAATTTTTGAGGACTTTCAAATACTGCGTTTTAAAGCTAAAGAGTCATACTTTCAAAAAAAAAATTATGCCTTTTAAAAAGTATAATTATGTAACAAAGAATATGAGGTATTTTTGGGTACCTAAAAATCCACTTTTTTTTTAAAAATCATATCTTTGCAACAAAAAACTTTTAAGGACTTTACAATACGACATTTTAAAGCTCAAGAGTCATACTTTCAAAAAAAAAATTATGTCATTGTCATTTCTATTAAAAAATATACTTATATAACAAGGCGAATATGAGGCATTTTTGATTAATTCGTATCTAAAATTGAAAATTAATGTGTTTCATGATATATTTCGGAAAAGCTCCCTTTTCTACAGCACTATATAGTATTCTAACTTTAGACAGAGTATATACGAGTAACATCCGCGAACGGACGTGTTTGAACGTGTTTTGTCCAGCTTTTTTATGTAAAATACTCACAAAAAAATTTTACTCACACATTATGTTAGTCCCACAGACTCTAACAAAACTTTGCTGCCGTGCTGTTCGAATTCTAGTTGATCAATAAAGTTGATCAACCATATCAATCGAAACAGGAGATTTCAAACTTTTCTTACCTCCTAGTCCTAACCTCCTATTTTCTTCCGTCTTTACACAGTAAGCGTTCGAAGCTTCATATGGAGTCTCTCTGACCCACTTACGTGTTTAAGGGTTAAGGAGCTTAGAAGACATTTTTACATACAGTTTTATCTTTCTACTTTTGTTCGTTGAGGCAAGCAGTTAATCCCAATCACTAGGATTCAAACATTACACGTCTCGGTGTAGAGCTGAATATATTTCGATGTGATCTCAAGAACGAGCGTTCTTATTGTCTGTCAGTAAATGGACAGATATCGGCCAGGGACGTTTTAATACGTAATGAAGGCGCGAGGTAATATCCTAGCCTCGAGACAGAAAAATAAAAGAAATGAGAAAAGGGAGCACAGGAAAAAGAGGAGACCTGTCTCCCATAGGGACAGATATTCATAGTAAGGAGAAAGAAACGGCCACGAGAAAGACCCGCGCCTAATTGTTCTCACCCGTTTCGCGCGTTCCAGATATTTACAGGCTGATGCTGACCGACAAGAAATATGGATTGTCGGTGAATTGGATGGCGACGCATGCGATGCCCTCTCTACTACCACAAACCGTGAACCCGAAGTTGAATCTTGAACAATTCATCCTACTTCTCGAGGTGCTGCAAGATATGCTGAACAACATCGAGAGGCAAGTGCAATTAGCACTAAGATCGGGCGGAATAATATATGCGTCGAGGATAAATGGGAGTATTACGGAGCGCTGCGTAATCATTTCCCTGGCAGCCTAATTAATAATCATTGCGAAAATAAACGAGAATTTGCGCGCGCGCTTAATGGCGCGTAAAATCATTAAAGAGTTTTCCGACTGCGAAGTATTAATGGGCGTTTGCACGTATACAGGTTTTAGAACTCTCCCAACATAGGGATAAGAAAATGTAACTAATTCTTTATATTATAATTAATCCTTGTTATTGATAATCCTTTTTATCATCGTATTGATCGAACGAAGATCCTATATTTGCGCCAGTTAATGCAATTGCGACAGCGTGCAGCACTCCGTACGTTAATTAACGAATGTCGCGACTGCTAATTAATTAATATCACCGTGATAACGCGTCCTTAGAAATTTCATAACGCGCGAGCTCTCTCCCATTTTTTAAATTGCAGAAATCAGAGGAACAAGCTGACGCTCGACAATCTTTCTTTACCGAGTCCGGACAAGTCTCGACCACTGCGACATCAGTACAGCACTGACAATGTGCACGTGCCGGCGTTTAACATCCCGAATTTACGCATTGAGCAACGCAAGACCTCGTCGGCTGAGGACATGGCCAGGAAGAACAGCATCGGTACGAATCGACAGAAATATCAGAAACTTTCTAGTAAACCTTATCCCAATACCATTTAAGCAACTTGACATTCTCTGTCAAACTACTGAATTGGTTTAAGACCCCTCGCAATCTTGAATTAATTTTGTAATGGACTCTTCCCTTTTTAACACAGCCTATAACAGTTAAGGGGTTATGACATTTTTTTTCCTCCACTGAAGTGCCACTCTGTGGACGGTTCCCATAAATATTAACTTAACTGAGCGATATTTTATTAAATACTACGGCTCCTTCCGAGCGACAGGACTGAAAGGAGATCGGGAACGGCTCTATTAGGTTTATTCAATATTTATGGAAACGGTCCTCTAAGGAATCAAACGATCCGAGTTTACGGGTACTAAAACGACGCTTTCCCTACACGCAGGATCCATATCAACGGCCTCCGCGGAAAACATGGCACGGAAAAGTTCGGTGGCGGGTAAGTGAAGATGAGAGAAAGCGAAATGTTAAGAGAGTCGACACTCGACGTCTCGATCAGAGCGACCAGTTCGTAGGCCAAGATTCTAACCGAGCGTAACGCGATGTCTGTTTAGCGATGTTCGGCGGATGGTTCAACTCGCCGTCGGCCAACGACAGTAATTTCCTGCGGGTCGCCAACACGTTCACCAGCAGGCGACTGTCGGACAACACCCTGATGACGCCGAAGATACGGATAGCGCCGTCCT
>QKQZ01015341.1:0-18419 GCA_003595255.1 Solenopsis fugax | reverse complement strand
AAATCAAATTTATAATATGTTTCATTGCGAGTATTTTTAAGTTTAATTGTTAACAGTAAAGTTAATTATAAAAAATTATAATAATTAAAATTATTTTAATTTCATTAAAAAATAGTTTTAAATAATTTTAATTTTAACTTTTAATTAGCTTAATTTTTGGTTTATGGAACTTTTAATGTAATTAATTTAATATAGTTAATTTTATAGTTATTAACTTTAATAATAATAACTATAAGAAGGTCAATTTAAGAAAATAAACTTTTAGTTAAGAAAATAATCTATCCAACCTCGATAAACACTATTTAAATAACTCAATCAGATAGATAATTGTTTCCAAACAATTAACTGTCCAATAAGGACAGTTTATTCCTTTATGAATCCTTTTATATTATTTATATTTTAGAAACTTGTATATTTTTTAAAGAGAAAATTATTTATTAGAATTTATTTTTTATTATTTGTTTTTAGGCATGGGCGCACCATTATCTGGCGTTGCTCCGATATTTGCAATAAGTTTCTTTGGGTATAGTGTTGGAAAGAAGCTGCAGCAGAGCGTTCCAGACGAGAAACTCACGACGTCGCAGTTGTTTTATGCTGGCGCATTCAGCGGCATATTCACGACTATTATAATGGCACCTGGTGAACGTATCAAGTGTCTGTTACAAATACAGCATGCAGACGCTAAGCCAAAATATAGTGGACCTTTGGATTGCGCGAAACAATTATATCGAGAAGGAGGCATCAGAAGTATTTATAAAGGCACCTGTGCTACATTGTTAAGAGGTATGATTCATATTTTATAATGTCACGCAATTTCCACGTAAAACTATATATTATTTATAAAATTACGTTAGAAAATTACGTGTTGCTCGTTTTATACAGGATAGTTCTAAGTATTCTAAAAAAATTGTAAGGGATAATTCTTCAACATAAATACTTTATACAATTATAAATCCGAAATAGCTTACAAGAGAATGTTTGCATTCTCTAATCGAGAATTCAAAAAATTATGAAATTTGGGCACTACATAAGACTGTTCTGATATGTAATAAACTTTATTTAACCGAATTCATTCTGAAAATCCACCCTTGAAAATTATTTCATTTTTCACAATAATATAGAAAAATGGGTCAAATTTCCGAGCACAAATATTGGATGTAGCAACAATTTTTAATTAGATCATACAATTAACAATTGAACTACGTTTAATGAATATACTTAGCCTTCATCAGCCAAACATATTAAAGATTACATGTACCTTGAATTTCTTATGAAAAACGCGAACATATGAACGTCGGGTTACGCTGTTATATATTATAATATATAACAGATAATCGTGGCAAACGGAGATCGAAATAATTTATTCCGATTTCGGTTAATATACAATAGCGTAACCTGACGTTCATATGTTCGCGTTTTTTATAAGAAATTCAAGGTATGTACATACATGTAATTTTTAATATGTTTGGCTGATGAAGGCTAAGTATAGCCGAAACGTACTTCAATTGTATGATCTAATTAAAGATTGTTGCTACATCCATTATTTGTGCTCAGAAATTTGACCCATTTTTCTATATTATTGTGTTTGACAACATACGAGTTTCCTAGGTTTATTACTATTTATTTCATTTTTTGTTTGACAACATACGCGTTTCCTAGGTTTATTACTATTTATTTCATTTTTTGTTTTTGTTTTATTACTAAACAATTACATTTTACTAAATTTTATAATCAAATCCCATCAAAAGAAATAAATTTTCTCTATGAAATTATCTTTTATCTCTTTTTGTCGAATAATATCTGTGAAATTAAGCTAGATGTATGGTTGTATGAAGTTTTCGTCTTAAATTAACGTGAGGAATTACTTCCTAAAATCTTTTAGAATATTTAAGGACCACCTTTGTAGAGCAAGCAGTCCTTTGTATATCAACAGTCTATCAGAAGAAGTGTTACTTTCACAAAAGCTTATTACGTATGCACTAATACAATTAGGTATTATATTTAATTTAGGCCATTGTTACATTTAAAACCATCTTAAGTACAATCTTAAAATGTCCTAAACCAATCACAGAGCTATATTTTAGCATCTTAAGATATTACTCTAAAATGAAGGATTAAATGTTAGAGAAGGACGTGTTATAAAAATTTTTAATATATGTCTTTCATAATCCTCTCCATGTATATAAACATGTACATATAATTTGAAAAGAGAGATTAGCTAACTGATATTGTTATCTTCTTCAGAGCTTCTCGTCTTCAAAAACTTTCGAAGGTACCTTTTTTTCGGATTTCTGCATTGCAAACCACCTTTACGCAATGCATAGAAGACACCCCAATTTTGTAATCGTTTTGGCGTTGAACAGCGTGGAGCTGTTTCCTTATTTCTGTTTACCTGCGTTGCACAAAATCATTAGTGATTTTTGTATTGTTTGGGAGATTTTCACTTTGTCTGCTTATTTTTTTTAGGAAGTTCTTAGGAATTTTTTTTAAGAAGATGGAAAAATATTTTTTAAAATTATTTTTTGTTTTTTATTATTTGATTTTTTTTAATGGAATTTTTTGTTTCGTCCAATAAATAAATAAAAGGCATTTATTTAAAAAATAGTTTGATTTTTACTCTATTTTTTTAATATTTTCGAGCCTTGAAAAATATAGGAAAAATTATGTTATCAAGATAATTTTTTAGTTCTGATTATAACTGCAAGTATTCTGATTAAAATAACGTTTGATTAATTTCAATCTGCTGAGAGATCCAGAATCATAGTCACCGATAAATCGGATCTGTAGTTAATAAATTATTATTCACATTTATTTCTTTAAATTATAAAAAAAAATAGAAAAGTAATCTTCAAACAATGATAAATAAAAAAAAATTTTTATCCACTTTTCTAAAAAAAAATTCCTAAAAATCTCATAAAAAATTAGATAAAGTAAAAAATTCTTTTAAACTAATAAAGATCGAGTATAATAGTTACCAGATTAGGATTCCAGCTGATCATGGCACACGCACAATCCCAAGGATTGTCGTCTAATCTTATATTTTGTACACGCGTTTGCTTATTTGGCAATCTCAAATTTCTAAAGAAATCTAAAGGTAGCGAAGTTAATTTGTTTTTGGTAAGTATAATTTCTTTCAATTCCTTCTGCTGTTGAGCAGTGAATAAACCGGGTGGGACAGATTCAAGATCATTGTTCGATAAGTCAATTCTCTTAACTTTCTCCAAACCATAGAAAGCATCCATAGAAATTCGCTGAACATGACAATGACTTAGATCGAGATCCATTAAATTAATAAGGTCGACGAACGCATCGAAGTCGATTCTCGAAACATTTCCTCGCATCTTAAGGTGCGTTAGCGATGGTAATCCTTGCAAGATGAAACGTTCTAGTGTAGATATCTCTAGATTGTACAAGTGTAATATCTCAGCTCGATGTAGTCCCAGTAACGAGTTCTTCTGTAGTTTCAATTTTGATGTTATACCTCCGAGATACAATTTTATTGTTGTATTCATGATCTCGAAGGTACTGAAATAAATACACGATAGTTTCCAGATTTAATCACATCGCGTATAGTCTTACTCATTAATAGTATTACTCATTACCTTGGAAAAATGGAATCCAGAGGGTTGTCCGTGAAATCGGCACTTACGAGTGCGGGGAAAGGTGGAAACGATAATTCCGATAGGAATGTTAAATTATTCTGTCTTAAATCCAGATGTTCCAGCATAAGCAATCCTGCTAGATCTACGCTCTTCAGGGTCAATAATTCGTTGCTTGCCAGCGAGAGTGATCTCAAGTTTGGTGTGCCATAAAAGCAGAATTCGGGAATAAACTTCAAGCTGTTCTTTTCCAGTGAGAGATAAAGGAGGCTGTTGAGGCCATCGAACATGTGCCAAGATATATCTTTCAGTGCGCAATCGTATACTCTTAAATGCGTCAATACACCGAGCGCGGCGAACAGGTCGACATTTTCTCTATAGCCTTCCAATTCTTGCTTGTAAAGATCATACGGTAATATCTCTTTATCCTCATTGTTCTGCTGACTGAGAAAAATAAGCCTGTGTCCTTTGTGCTGGCTAGTATTGCTCGCAGGCATTTGGTTTTCATCGACCGTTTCTGTTTTCTGCGAATTCATTGGCTTGATCACCAGATTCGCCTTATCCTTGTTTGGCAAATTTAAATTTGACAATTTAACTCGTTCCAGATTTAGATACAGTAAAGTAGATCCTAGAGGATACAATGCGTCAGACGCGAGAATAATGCCGCCTTTCTGTGTACGATTATTCGCCTCTTTCATGGAGAGATCACTGTAATCTATCCCTTGAATGTCTAGCGATATCAATTCGGTGAATCGTTGGAATGCAGTAGCATGCAGAAGAATATCAACATCTCCGCTTCCTGATTCGAGTAATGTCAGAACCTGATGAAACGTCAAGATGAGTTTTAATATGAGAGATATATAAACGTATGAAATTAAAGGAGAGACAAAATAATGTGAAAATTTGGAAAATATACTCCTACTTATTTTATTAAAAAGAGCCTTGGCCTATTATTTTTCTCTAATATAGATTTTATCCTTGTTTAGAATAAGATCATACAATACTTAAATAATCACCAGTATAATGTTATACTATTCTTTTCGCAAAACAAGAGATAATAGAGAAAATCCATTTTTTTTTTACTATTTCTTTCAAAACTACTCGTAACTGACTCGATGATATGTAAGTCAGACAGGTGTATTGACTGACAAAAATAAAGATTTGAAAAAGTTGAAGTTAAAATTGAAGTTTTGAAAAACACAGAGGACAATTTTGGAAAATAGAGTGAGAAGAAAGTTTCTTCCTTCAACATCATCTATATAATCATTGAAATCAATTGAAAAAGAGTCTGCTAAAAGAATAGTACAACATTCCATTGGTTCGAATATGATTTTATTCCAATAAGGAAAGAATCTGTACTAAAGACAACTGGTAGATTAATCAATTTCTTATTAATAAAAGAAGTAGTGTATTTTCTGGATGTTCATATTATTTTGTCTAACCCCTGTATATGCTTTTTATGTGACCTGTATATCTGAAGGCAGTTTAGCCAAAAGTTCTTCAGAGTTGTCAACAATCACGCATGTTGCGATCTTCAGCAATTCATGACTCATTAGATTGTCGTTCATATTAAAATCAACATCATCGATAGATATAGCCTGTTGTTTAAAGACACGTTAAATTACGCCAATAATATATTAATTGCCTGTGTAATTTGCTCATACCTGATCGTTATTCCTGTTTGTGCCAGCCCATTGATGCAGGGACAAATCAGAATACCTTTGGATCTCACAAGTACATCCCTGCGGGCATCTAATCTCCCATACATCACCGATATCGATAATTTGTCCCATACACTGATCCTGAATATAACGTAATTAAAATTAGTGATTTTATTATTGTGACAGCATGTATCACACTTATATAAATTACTTTGTCATTTTTAAAAATCCATCTATAACGTGCAATATAGTTTGACAGAATAATCATTATATATATATATTAATATTAAATATTAACTCTGAAATATTACTATGGGTGAATTTTCACTCAAGTGCTACTTAAGTTTAGTACAGTTTTCATTACTAAAATTTTGATAACTTAAAATAACATTTAATAAGATTATGTTTACATTAAAATAATATTAGCTCAGTTATTCTCACACCTTGCAACTTTTAAAGTAGAAAATAAGTGTAAAAAATGTTTAATTTTGTGGATAAATTTTCACTTAGATAATACAAGAAACATATGAATAGTACTCTATAGGATTAAATGTCGATGCGTCATGTATACAAAATAATTATACAGAAATTATTGAAGTGCGTGACAAGGTGTTAAAATTTGTATATACCAACGACAAGACGACAAGAGAGAACAGGACAAACATCATGTTGTTTCACTTTATGACAATTTTGAAACGGAGCACAATACTCTGGGGATCAACAGCAGTAGCAGCAGCACACTGGCCCGAAGGAAACTGGATTTTGTTAACTGTTATCTATATGCTTTGATGTACTTCCTATCAAACAGGATGCCTTCTATCTGCCAGCCCACACGCTCTACTCGCTATTATTAATTCTACATAATGTTTACATGCCATCTTCGGTTCACGCAAGGATACTCAAGTGATCCCTAATTCACTGTACCTTCACATGCTTTTTTTCAGATATTCCAGCCAGTGGAATGTATTTTATGACATACGAATACCTAAAGGAACAATTTACCCCAGAGGGAGGGAAACTTAGCTTACTGGCTACCATAACGGCCGGCGGTTGTGCGGGCATTGCAAATTGGCTGGTGGGGATGCCACCTGATATCTTAAAAAGTCGCTTGCAGACTGGTACATATATATACTTCTATTCTCTTCTCTCTTTCTGTTAAAATTCTAATTGAAGAATTTGGAATTGTTATTAATTAACAATATAATACACATAATGTAATATGTATTATTATACAGCACCAGAAGGCACGTACAAAAAGGGAATACGCGAGGTATTTGTTAAATTGATGAAAAATGAGGGACCAATGGCACTTTACAAGGGCGTCGTGCCTGTTATGCTACGAGCTTTTCCCGCAAATGCAGCTTGTTTCATGGGCTTCGAAATTTGCATGAAATTTTTGAACTGGATCGCACCAAATTTATAATTTAAATCGTGCGATGTAGTTATAGAATTTTTGGAAAATGTTCTGTCTCTCGATATTCGTTGCCCTATCTCAACAGATGCAAAGTGATTAATTTTATTGCGACAAAAATAGATTACATAAATTTACTCTTGCCTTGCAGCTATCTCGAAAATAGTTTTAACTGTATGTATCTCGAACCGATGATACATACGTAGAGTATTAAAACTGTTGGAAATATGCGAAGGAAGATATTCTTTGAAAAGCAAATTTTTTAGATTCCATCGCATGTACATACTTAAGAAAGGAACAAATGAAAGTATGAGATCAGGGTATTGTATACTTGTATAGATTTGTAAAGAATTTCAAATATCCAAACATATCATGTATCGCGAATCGCGATATTAATAATTTTTAAGGGAATTCCAAGGCAAATTACTGACATTTTTTAAGATATCTTTGATTCGGTTTTACAGAATTACAAAATAATATACATATGTTAAAAAATTTTGTTCGTTATTAGCATGAAATCGTCCTTTGGATTTTTCAATTTTATGCGTACTTTAATTATGTAAAAGAACTTTGCAATCTTCTGTAAAGTTAATTCACGAAGATATCTCTAAATGTAAAAATGTCGGTATTTTACCTTAAAATCTCCGTAAGATGCGTATTGAAAGACTGCTGAATAATTGTTGTATACGTGCAAATTTGAATATCACAAAATCGTTTTGTGTATTATACAGTGTGAATATAAAACTTTATTAACGTAACAGTATATATACATTAATTACATTCGTATTATATATTGTACACTGCATTGCATATTAGGAAATGTACAATCAGGATTTTATTGGATTTTATCAGTTTTGTAATGTACTTTATGTATAAAAAAACTTTGCAATCTTCTGTACAAGACTTTCCGAGTAAGATCGTACACAATATATATATATATATATAACGATGAAAAGAACAATATACGTAAATGTAAATAAATAATTAAATAATTTTCTGGAAAAATGTATTAACGTACAAAATAAAATTTTCTATTTCTGTTATTTATTCTTTTATAACAATTCCTCTTATCATTCTTATGAAAGAAGATATAATTTATAACTTATTCACCTGTAAATATGTAACATTATTTTGTTCAAATTGGTGTAATATTATCAAAATTATATGTTCAATACAGATTTCGTACAAGTTATTCTCTTGCAGAAAAAAGTATTATAAAATTAGTAGCTATGGGATAAAAGTGAAATTTAAAATCGAACAGTTTTCATATTTCTGTTGAATAAAAAAAGTAATATAACTAAATTTGCGTATCACGAATCTATCTTCCTATTCCATTGGATTTATCCAATAAAAAAATTCCCCTGAGTCTTCACGCAGATGTTGATTATTTTAAGCTATTTGTCATGATTTCTCGTTTGTTACACAATAATTGTTCAATGGCACACCGTTCTACGAATTACCGAAATAGCAATAATCACTCTTCCCAATCGTCTGTATCGGGTTGAGAGTCGTATTCACTGGTGGCAGAATTTCTGTCTGACGCAGACGCTTCATTCGGTTTTGGGGGTGGCGGTATCAAACTTGACATTCTCTCTAAAGCGCCTACCGTGGAACCAGCGATACCTTTGCGTCTCAGAGCCAGTTTCGCGTGTAAATCCGCCATCAGGTCTCCACCGACCGAGGCCGAGGACCATCGATCGCCCTTTTTCTCTTCTGCTACAGTGGGCCTTAATTTTGCTCTACCTATTCCACCAGCGTCTCGTATTGCCGCCATTAAATTGGAACGATCATTCATTACAGTTATCGCAGGTGGACGGTTTGACACACTCTTGCCCTTTTTCTTCGAATCGTCATGAGACACGGGCACAGTCGGTTCCGCAACTGGTGGCGGTGGCGGTGGCGGTGGCGGTGGTGGAGGTGGCGGCGGCGGAGGAGGAACCATAACTTGTTGAAAATTCATTTTTTCGTTGCTCGAGGCGCTATTTGCATTTATGGCGGTTGTAGGAGGTGGTGGAGGTGGTGGTGCAGGTGATGACACGGTTGCCATGGCGGACGTGGTTCCAGTTAGTACAGGCAAGTGTGGGACATTATCTTCTATGCTTAACCGAGAGTCTCTCTCGTCACTAATTGGCGTTGGTAGATCTAAACGAACGGTAGGCGTCGTGACTGCGGATGACGGTGCGATAGGACTCTGGGAGTTAAGATCGATCACAAATTTCTCATCGTCCACAATGCCTGGTAGATCTGGCAGCGTTAGCGGTACATTTATTTGAGGAACCTGAAATACATAAAAATCTTATGTGAGAATAAATCATAGAATTGTAAATTTTAAATCAATAACATAAATACAAATATTGTCAATCGACATAAATTATACTGCTAAATATGTTATAATGTATTATATGAAAATCTGACCTCTCCAAGGATCGGGGTGTACAAATAGTTGGAAGATGCGTCCATTTCTGATAAAAGCCACGGCTGTACAATCGAATCTGGGGCGTCCTCAATTTGCTGCTTGTCGGCAGATTGACGCGACGATCGCAGGGACATTTTTTCGTATGGACTATCCATACTATCGAACAGTAGGAGGGCGCTAACTGAGGATAATTGCGGCGGGAATGGTTCCATGTCATCTTCAAGGTTATCTTTTTTGCCAATCTTTGATCGTACGTGATAAAATTGGAGTTTTTCTTGGAGGTTGACATTTGCGGCATATTGGCCGTCCTCCGTCTTGCAATTTGATGATAAGTATGCTTCGGGAATATCCTTTATAGGCACGGAACACTTGTAAACGCTCGGTATAGCGATGGTACGCTCGCGCTGTGGTATTGTCATTTGATACTCTTTGTAAGTGTGATTAGCCGGATATTTAGCGGCAGAGTACATTTTCACAGCTTTCAGATTTAAATTAGTCTGTAAATAGTGTAATCTGTCCTCGAGCTTTCTAGCTCTCTCTTTAATGCTGGTTAATCTACAAGGACAAATTCATTCGTTAAATATTATTGTTGGATATTCAAACACATATACAATTAAGCAAGGCATCAAATACAGCAATTATATTGAAAGTTGAGAGATTGGTACATTAATTTTTTTCTCTTTTACCTTTGGGTGTTCTCCGAAAGTCTCCTGTCAATGCAATCAAATATATATGAAACAGCATCGCCCAGATTATCCAGAGCTTCTGCTATTTGAACTATTGTCTCTTCATGTCTCAAATTACTTGGAATAACACCTGGAACATGTGAAACTTTAGTAAATAAATATATCAAATTCAATATTATAAAAGAAATATAAATATAAAATAAATAATATATTGCAACATACAATATATTACATCTAATATATGTAAAATAATACTCTAATAACATACAAAATGTTCTATTTTAATAACACAAGCAAATATATCTCGAAAAATATAGAAGAATGTACAAAAAAACAAAAGTTTCAGACAAAAGTTTTACATTCCCTGTCTTCAATTGTACATCATCTCGAACATTTTTATCTCTTTCTTTCTAACAATAAGCCCAGATTTCACAATATGGGTTATTTGCTCATATTAGGGCAACTTAAACTAAACTCTGATTAATTTAATTTAACCGATTTTAATTTAATCGACCACTTTTAAAACAAAATCTCTAATATATAATTTGTTGTGTCTTAAATGCCACAAACCTTTTCCCACAGATTAAACAATAAAGATTTAACAATTTCATTTGTATTAATAAAATATAGTGTAGGCATTACTTGAAATATTACCAATTAAGTTAATCGACGACTAATTCAACTGGCAATTAAAATTGTTTAAGCAAGAATTACTAACTACTCTTCATTCCTAATCTGACTTTTTTTCAAATGTAAAATGACAAAAATTTATAATTCCATACACGTTAACAAAATAATAAACGTATTATTTAATGAGTTGAATGAAATAATGAATTAATGATTAAGTTAATCAGAGTTTGGGATCGAAGTCGCCCTTACGCCATTTTTAGGTTATGTTGCTCCATTTAAATAATGAGAAATGCACGACGGATTGTCGTGTATTGCGAGCAGAATCATGCACCACGTACCGATCTCCATTCGTTCTGGCATCTTGGTCCCAACGGGATAGTCACGAAGGCGGATGTCTCACAGGGTGACGATGTACATATCTCTCGCGGGACGTCGACGTGCCGAGTGGTGTCGACGTGTCCTGAATCACGGATAGTACGAACCAGTACGAACTGTACGGATACACGACACGAGACACGAATACGTGGATCACGTTAATTCCGTCGGCCGCACGTCGCACGACATCCGTCTTAAATCATATTCCTGAAATTCGATGACGACGGACAAAGCGCAATGAGATGACACTTGACACATTGCCTGACATCTGAAGTCTTCTTCAACTTTTATATTTCGGTTCCCGATCTTCCAATCTGGGATGATCTGGGATCAATTTCGGTGTCTCGAGACATTCTTGTCCGCGATAAAGCGGGGATTGTCTTCAATTTTTTGAATTTTTGTCGCAAAATTTATATAAGAGCATTGCCACTAGAACGACTATTTTGTAAATTATTTAGACTCCCTCTACAGCGTAACATATATCTGTCGGTAAAATTGGGCATTTGAAAAATTGTGAAAATTAATATAATTAATTATAATTAGATCAGCCTTTTTTCCCTATTATATCTTCGATTAGCTTAATCAGCCGATTAAACAAAAAATATAATTGCAAAATTTAAAACTGATCATGCCTGACCAATTTTTTAAATTATTTTAATTAAAAAATACTTAATTATTAATTTAAAATATTTTATATATTATATAGTATATTTTATAAATATTTTAAATATATTTGTATTTTTCATAAATTATTTATAATTTGCAGAAAATGAGCAAAGTAACAAAATTCATCACAAAATAATATATGATATTAATTTTTTTTACAGTTATCTATTATAGTTAAATTTAATTGGCCAATTAAATATTATTTTAATTTTTAAAAACAGAAAATTTTTCACGTTTCCGCCCTAGGGAAAAAGTTACATGATCGATCCTCAGCTTCTCAGATTGGAAATTGGAACATGGAACGCGACAGATGGTGAATCATCGTTGTGGCGTGTACATCAGGACGAGTCTGGGATATTGCACTTATCAAGTGGTCGCAAGTCGATAGATTCTACTTTTCCGTTTCTGAGACTGCTGTAGATACAGGATTGTTTGATTCAGATACAATAGGTATAGATCGATAATTTTTCCTTGAAAATTTCCTGCAAAGAGTGATGCCAAGTTTCTATAGGCAGTTAGTCCCCTTATTTTCGCTCTCGAAAATGAACCCGATCTTTTGACTTTTGATAAATTGATAGAGTTTTTCACGCTGATTCCAAATATGTAAGTCTCTAGTTGATGCCATCCACCGTTTCAGAGAAAATTAGCCCTAAAAAGTTTCAATTTCGTGGATCTCCGAGCCATATCTCACGGAATTGAAACTTTTTGGGGGCCATGTTCTCTGGAACGGTGCATGGCGTCAATTAAAGACCTACATATTCGGAATCAGCGTGAAAAACTTTAGCGATCCATTTAAACACCGAGTTCACTTTTCGAGAGCGAAGGGGTTGGGGGACGAAGATAAAGGGGTTTACCTTGACATCACTCTTTACAGGAAACTTTATAAAACATGGATCGTAGAATCTAGTGTATTAAAAATTAGATCCAATCATGTTTTATCAATTGATATATATTTTTAGATTGTTATTGTATCATGGAGCATCAAAAATAATTTTTTAGAAGCAATAGCTTGGAATATTGGGGGGCAAAGGGCTAGTGAGCGCTTCAGAGGTTGTGCACCTTGCCGAGAGATGCATAACATTAAAACTCTGAAAGGCACGTGTGGCATGCACGACGCATAAAGCACTTTCCTAGCAAGTCCTACTTCTACCTCCTCGTGGTGCTCCCTGGGTAATGCTAACAGAAGAGGGCAAAGGGCGAGTTGCCGGCGCCCTAAAACTGGCACCCCTCGGCTAAGGTATGGGAACCCCTACAGAAGAGTCCCAGGTTGGGGGTTATGCGAGAGGCTGACATGGTCTGACACTTTTTCTCATATAATATCAATAATAATTCAAAACTAATTCTGTAGTAAATTTTTTTCTAAGTATAGATTGTGTATAAACCTTGCTAACGATATAAAAAGCAATATTTTATTTAGCATGAGTCATAAATATGTAATGAAATACTTGATTAATTAAGATTTCTTATCCATTTTTAAGCAGATAACTTTTGAATGAGAATATTTCTTAAATTTATTACAATTTTATCATAACTAATGTTTAAAAAAAATGACAACTTTTGCAAAAAGATAGTCAATGTCACTGATTGAGTGGAAATACTCATCCCAATATTTAAATATCTAACCACCTTGTGTAGCTCCCTATCACTTAACTAACTTAAATGTATCACAGTCTTTTCGTTGCGTTATGGCAAGACTTATGGCAGTGCTATTTTTAATAATGGGCGTGGATGATTATAGGTTGATGGGGATGGATGATGGCTTGTTATCTAATTTCTAAGTTTGAGCCTAAACACTAATCACAGTATTTTTTATGATATGTTAAGAGTAAGGAGCTAATATAAATTCTGCCAGATGACAACAGAGCTGCGTTCGGGAATTATACATCGAGTGTTTCAAAGTATCATTTTATCTTTTCTAAAACTCCCGAAAACAAGATAAAACAACACCTTAAGGTATTCGATGTCTGTCTCTCGAACGCAGCAACGGCAGGAAGACAAGGCGGTTAAGATAAAACATTTTCCTCACCAGTATCAGACTATCCGGATCCTCACCAGGATCCGAAAGCCTAATCTGTGCCTCTTGTTTATATAGGAACAATACCGAAAACAAGTGCTATCGAGAAAGTAGTATCATTAATTTCTTTAAGATCATCAGTCAGTGAAGTTAAATTTAATAATAAACTTTAATTATAGAATTAAAATTATACAGTTTGTAAAATTTTTCACAAAAATTACAATCTTAATATAATATAACTTCTTTTAATTAATTTGAATAATTTCTAAAGATTAAGGTGATAACCACCAAGTGGCCAATAACCGAACTAAAGTGCACGATACTTGTACTATGTACAACACACAAAATCAAAAACAAATTGGAATTGATTTGAATAGAATATTTTTATTAAAATATTAAGATATATATCTATATATACAGAATAAAATTGTGAAATATAATGTGTGTGTGGGTGTGTGTTATGTGATACAAGAGCATTGTACATCGCTATTATTAATTTAAATTTTTCTCAGATATATTTTTAATAACTTTTATCGTAGAGTAAAAGTTCTTCTGTTATAATACAATTCTAATTTTGAAATCAATTTGTAGGCTTTAATTACGATATTCTTACAAAATAGCAGAACCTGCATCTCTGCATAACCTCAACCATAGTGAGCGAGTAAGTTATCGATGTAAGTATTTCCATATAATTATGTAGGATATTTGTCACGATTGTCTTTTTGTTAAATACATAATTTTACTTTCAGTTAGGCGATTCAGAAAGGATTGTATATTCATAATTCACGATTCACGTGTTCTAAACACTATATCGTGGCAGGGTCTTTGAATTTGCACATAACTGCGTTTATCCGCTAATCTAAAAATGCCAGCGATATGCAGATTCGCCTGTTCACGGAAAGAGCGAAATTTTTGAGTAAGTGTTACTTCACCAGTCAGAATGGCACCGTGGGGTCATTCTACACGATGGTGCAGCAGCCGCAGAGGATGCGATCAGGTCTGGTGAAGTTTGCTCTGACTGGCGCGGTGACCGGCACCCGCGGTGGGTGCGGGTTATGCTTATCACAGAATCAAGGAGACTCAAGAACATCGTCCTGGAGGGAATGCAGTTAGAGATTGCATTGCTCAAGCACAAGCCGCCTGTTACTCCATCCCGAAAGGTATTTCGATAATCCAGAGGGATTGCATGCTGCACTCGTTGCATATATCTTGCATTGACGTAATCGCACCTGTTTTATTTCAGATTACGTCCCCGGTGGATTCTACCGGTTTGAAACTTACGTTATTCCAGTATCAGACATGTCCCTTTTGCTGTAAGGTGGGTAAACTTTGGAAATTGCAGACAGCAGAATTTCTAATAGTATAATTTCTTTCTAATCTCACTTCTCTTTTTGCACTTCAATATTTCTTCAATGGCAAAAGTCTAATTCTATCTGTATTATAATGAAATAATACAGATATATAACAAGCTAATCTACTGAGTTAAAATCTAAATGGAATTATTTGTACTTTAGGTCAGAGTATTCTTGGATTATTATTACGGGATATCTTACAATATTGTGAAGGTAGACCCAGTGCTTTGTAAAGAAATCGGATGGTCCCCGTACAAGAAAATTCCGATTCTCTTGACTAAAGTGGATGACGGCTATCAGCCCTTGAACGGCAACATCATGATAGTGTTGCTTCTCGCCTCCTACCTATACAACACGTATCACAAGATTGAGGAACTGACCAATTATTATCCGAGTATAGGCGAAGAAAATGGCAAATTTAAATATGAGATCATCAACAAGTATTTCCTCATGTTCAATAAGCAGCTTCCAAAGGACAGATTGATGAACGATATTACGTATGTGAAATCTGATACATATGATTTGATAATCAATCGCACATTTTACAATACCATTTTACTGTTCCTTTATGTTTAGTGAGGAACGTAACTGAAGGAAGTGGGCAGACGAAGTGTTTGTTCACACTCTTTCGCCATATGTCTACAGAACAATTAATAAAGCTTATAAGACGTTCAATTGGTTCTCAGAAGTAAGTAAATCTATAAAAAGCAGTGTGTTGCATAATATAATCAATTTTTCGATTATTTATTAATTACGATTAAGAATTTAGTTTTTGATTATGACAAATGGTTAAAATTTCTCAGTTGCTTTAAAATAAATCTTGGGCATTAATTGATTAAAGTTTGAATCAATTAAAAGTTATCAATATAATTTTTGAAATATAATTAAAAATTAATTATACAAAATTGTTTTGACATTTAATTTCATTAATTGATTATATTATAATTTTATATATTTTGAATTTTTAGTCGATTTAAATAACATAATTGATTAACCCAACATTGATGAGAAAAGTGATACCATGTAGGAATAATGATGTAAATTAAAAATAATTTTTAATCTAGATTGGCAAATGGGAAGAGTATTTTCCTACGTGGGAGCGATTACTGATAGCAAACGTGGGTGCGATGGCGATGTGGTTGGAACGAGAGCGGAACTGTCGAAAACTGAGGAATGCTTGTGATTGCTCCGTTCTCGTTTCGCATTACGTTATTCCGCTGTATATGACGGCATCCTGACAGACCGACATCCGAAGAGAATCATTTATTTAATTCTTTGCGGCTGTATTTTTTACATTTAAAATGATGTGGATATATAATTAGATGTTATAGAAAGAAATTCTAAAAAAAATTTTACCAGAGAGAGTGACGTACATGTTATTAATAAACTACTTCAACTTCACATTTTTTTCAAATATTTCAAATTTTGAACGTATGATATAGTTTATTCCATGCGTTATAGATTGAGTTTTCTTGTTTAGAGTGATATCAGAGTTTAAAAAATGTGAAATATAATAACACAAAGAAGCAGCAAAATATGCACTCCCACTTGATGAACGAGATACCTAACGAGTCAAATTTAAAATTGTAACGTAATTTTTAAAAATGCTACATTTATTTATTAATT
Source organism: Solenopsis fugax (assembly GCA_003595255.1). Lineage (NCBI taxonomy): Eukaryota > Metazoa > Arthropoda > Insecta > Hymenoptera > Formicidae > Solenopsis > Solenopsis fugax. The sequence continues at coordinate 1,983 of QKQZ01015341.1, read as the reverse complement.
AAAATACATGTATTTACACAGGGTGGACTAATCACGATGAACAAAAGTATACGGATACGTTACACGCGTTTTCTAATTGTTTAACTCGATCACTTCTCTTCCGCATAATCTCCAGAGAAAATATAATAGCGATTTCAGCTGGAGCGCACCGATTGCACATTTCAGGACCCAGATAGTTATCTGGGTCCTGAAATGTGCAATCGGTGTGCCCCAGCCGAAATCACTATAAGAATCAGGAAACCAATATACTTCTTGATACGAGTACTACACTATTTTATAAATAACAATAGTATAATTCTTTGCTTACATATTGAAAGGGAGCGGAGGCCCGTATTTACATGACTTATTTGAAACCATAATTAAATCCATTTCTGAATATTATTTATATTCAGCGTAAGAAAAAATTGGATCCATTGTAAGATTATGAGGTTAAAATCGTATACCTGACTTTAACGTTGAGAGAAATGCAAGATCAAGGTTCGACATATACAAAAATGCATCGAACTGTTGCATTATGCAAAACATTACTTTCTCTAAACGTTTAATGAAGAAAATTATATAGGTATTGCATATTATATGGCTGCGTTTTGAAATTCATTGGCAGTATTGAAAATCTATAGTATACATACTTAATGTAAACTATATGGATTTTCAATCTTGAAAGTGTTTATCGGAACGCAGCCTATATACTGCCTGCCTTGAATTTAAATGCCAAAACTTCAGGAGTATGTATGGGAAGATCAATAAACTAAGAAGAAAAGTACTTTGTTTTTTAAAAAATCGCAAAAAAAAATTTTTTATTTTTTTACTTATTTATTACTTTGTTTACATTAAGCCTATACATGATAGTTTCTTTAATTAACAATTCCTTTTCTTGTAAATGTAATTTGATTCATCTTGTAAATGTGTGCTTTATCCATCCACATTATTTTTAATGGAAATGAATTGTCATTTGTGAAATGACTCAAGACACCAATTGAATTGTTAAAATTCAATTTCTTGATATAATCTTGAGGTAAATTCTGTATCTTTTAAAAATGGTACGAGTGCTAGATGCGATACTTGCATTGTTACAAGTGGCCAACATTTTGAACAATACGTTAAGAAAGACAACATAAATGAATAAGTGAAAAAAATGACTTATTCGTTTTTTTTTGCGATTTTCTCTAAAACAAAGTAACAATGGGTAAATCACTAAAAAAGATTTTTTCTTTTCATTGATCTCCTACACGTTCTCGAAGTTTAAACATTTAAATTCAGAACACTCTGTATGTATGTGTGTACACACACACACACACACGCACACGCACACGCACGCACACACACAGGTATCGTATATTAAGAAATAAATACAGTAAGAACACAAAAATACTCCAGAGTAGTAACAAGCACGTGCAATTGTTCGGGTACGGGAGCAAAGCGTCAACATTCTAATCTCGAGGGGATCCAAGCATTTGGAGGCTGTCCGAAGCGATCGTGTCGATCAATGTTCGATTCGCCGATTAACGAAGTTTTCTCTCCATTTATATTACAGATAGAAATTACAGCCTAGAGAGAGGCAGCGAATAGCTAACCGGAGTTACCCGATCTCGAAATGCCGGTTTCGCGCACCGCGACTGACCGACGTATCAGTCTATATCACAGAAACGGAACTCTCCATTTCGTTCGCAGTCTTTTTCTCGTCGCCGTCGTCGCCATGATCGCCGTGGTTATCGCTGTCGCGACGGCTGTGGTCGTCGACCTGTTCGCTGGGGACTAGATGCGCGTCCTTCGATAGGATCAGGGAGTCCTCGCCAATAGGTGCGGCGGCCTCGACTAGATTCTCGACGGACGCTGCCGTCGTCGGTTCCTCGTGGCAAAAACTCCTGCGTAGAGACTGCTGCGTTCTCGCAGTGCCCCTGCGTATGCTGCTACGCAACAAATTCGCCACGTCGGCGGCCGTCAGGTTCGAACCGGACAGGGTGTGCGTGGCGGCGACGCTCG
>QKQZ01015338.1:0-19564 GCA_003595255.1 Solenopsis fugax | reverse complement strand
ACAGGACTCAGGAAACGCAAAAGAAAAAAAACTGTTACGAATAGCCCTGGTCTCCCCTATATTAAATAAATGTTTTCAGGCAACACGTAATATAAACAATAAGTTTGAAATTCGGACCGATGAAAGGCGGTCAAACATAAATGAGACCGCCTATATTGATCATAAAGAATCTTACTGAATAACATTTTTTACAATCTTCGGCTTATGCAAACTGCACATCGCGCAAAACTCTAAAATTCTTTACAGTTTTTTCGGGAAGGGGGAATTCTATAGATGCTTCTTTTGAGCATCGAGAAACTATTAAATTGCTCGTCAATTTAATAATATTACTTATTCAGGTATCACATNCAATTTAATAATATTACTTATTCAGGTATCACATAATAATTGACTACGTTTACACGGCCCGACTTACGCCGAAGTTATAACATCGATGTTATAAAACTAGCCAATCACGAGTATTCTTCAGAAGAATGGAAAGATTGTGATTAGCTAGTATCATAACATCGATGTTGTAACTTCGGCGTAAGTCGGGCCGTGTAAACGTAGTAATTGTGTTTCAAGTCCGAAAATGCGACGTGCAGTTCGCGTAAGACGGAGATTGTAAAAATTACACTAGTTTACATCCAAAAATTATTTTAAATCAGATAAGGCGTTTCTTATAGATTTTTGGATGCTAAAAACAATGCCACAAGCCAAATTTTACCAACACATCCGGTTTCCAAAATAATTGAAGTTTAATATCCTAAAAATGGCTTTTTTGCGATATTTGAAATTTTTTTGTATAAAAAATTAACATTATCTATATATTCTGATCAGATGTCATGAATGTATTGTTCATTCCCTATAAAATATAATTTTTTATGTCGTTATATTATTTTTTAGCCATGATATGAAAGATTAAAGCAGTGCACTATTTCTGAGGTAGCGTCGTACGCAAGATCGGCAGCTCAGCCATCGAGAGGCAGTGAAAAGGATATGATTTTATCATTATATTTGTCCTTTTTAAATTATACAACTTTGTTTAAAATATTCTTTTTGAATGTGCATTTGTTTAAAAAAAAATCGAAGTGAACAATTAAAACTAGCTGTATATATAAATACAGATTTAATGGAATTTATTATGATAAATTACACTGTATATGTGTATCAATAATGCTAAACTACAAATATGATAAGTATATATGACTTTATCATAAGCAGAATATTTGCTATCTGACAATGAGTAAAATTCTATATTTAAATCCTTCATATCATAATTAAAAAGTAAGATATCAAAATAAAAAAAATACATTTTAATGGGAATGAACAATACATTCATGACTTCTGATCAAAATTTTAAAATAACGTTGACTTTTTTTACAAAAAATATTTAATGTCCTAAAAAAACTATTTTTGACGTATAAAACTTCAATTATTTTTGAAACTTCACGTGCTGGTGAAAATTGACTTGCGGCATCGTTTTCAGTATCCAAAAATCTGTAAGAAACATCTTGTCTGATTCAAAATAAAAAAATTATTTTTTTGTAAACTAGTGTTATTAATCCGCTATGATCGATATAGACCGTCTCATATTTATGTTTAACATTTTAATTGGTTCGAATTTCAACTTATTGAAAATTTAATGATTCAGTAAACAACAAATATAATTGCTTAAAATACAGAAATAAAAAATTTATTTATAGGATAACTCCGATATGTATGTCGCACCTAACTGAAACTAAATTTATTAAGTCATATTTATTATATTTAAGGAAAATAAACTATGTTTATTAATAAAAACGTCATATTGTCTACTATCATATAAAAGAATTAGAAATACGAAATATTTTCTTATAATTAAAAAAAATATATTAAAAGACTTACATTTTTGCCATACATCATACAGGGATGAAATATACGACCACTCATATGTAGGATATATAATGCGTAAATAATTTACAAATAATGCTTATAAATAAGACATAACATTTTAAAACAATTTAGAAAATGTGTTTACAGAGTTTATTAGGGAATAAAAACAATAAATAATACTCTCCAAAAATTCCGGGACACTTAAATTACTTCTGAATAGTTCAAGATGTAAAATTGAAAGTTATATAAATACAACGAGATCATTAAATCTATTATTTAAAACACCTTAACATCCCAGAGGACAGAGGAAGAGAGTAGCAGAAAAATCTTAAATGATATGTGGAGTCGAGTAAGGGCTCGTTTAAAAGAGCTTTCCGAGAACAATGTAGAGTGATCGAGGTTTTTACAATTCTTTTTCGCAAAATTATGATTATTTAAACAATGTTATTGAAATTTTGTACTAACGAGAGCCCACGGCAAGGACATGAGGAAGATAAGATTTCACGCGGGTATTTGTGTGTTCCCGAGTGAAAGTGCATGTAAAAAAGTGTGTGTGTGTGTGTGTGTGTGTGTGTGTGTGTGTGTGTGTATACATATATACATATATGTATATATTTACATACATCTTCACACACATTAACCATACCAGTCATAGTAAATTTTTATTTATATACATATATTTTTTTTATTCTTCTAACGGCACAAATGCAAACTGCACAAATACAAATCGAGATGCCGAAAAGGCGAAAAAACAAGTGAAAAAAGATAACACGGAAAGTGAGATATATCGCTTTCCTGATGAAGCCGGCTCTTCCTGGCGCCAATGGTACATACCCACTTTGCCGAATCTCTTGCTCTTTCTTTCTCCGCGTTTACGATTTACGAGTTCCTTCGACATTCAAACGAAGGAGAGGAGGAAGCGAGGACAATCGTTGACGTAGCTAGCCGCAAAGCATCGACCTCATGTGCAACCACTTGAGTGCCTTTTTATAGGCTCCTTTCTTCGTATTTCACGCTGCCATCAAGTGCCGATTTGTTCCCCTATGTCAATCTGCACTGCCACGACAATTTGAAATGTAGCTTGCACTAAACAAAATTAAATAATTGTCACTATTTCGTATTACGTATTTTTTGTGATTTACGAAATCGAGAAAATAATAATTGTATAAGAGACAGTTATTGACAATATGATTTATGAAAACTGTTATGAAAAATGTTCAAATAATTTAAAATAATAGAAATAAATTTCAACATATTTAGTAAAATGTAGTGAAATTTTACTAAGTTTTATATACTAAAATTGTAGTAACTTTTAGTAAAATTACACTAAATTTTACTAAAATTATAGTAAAATTTTTTAATGTTTATGTTGACTCACAAATACAATAATTTTAAGGATAAATTCTAAAAGAAAAGTCTCTCTGTGCACGTGCGCGCCAGATATTCTTCGTCAGGATTTCTTTTCCTGGTGCATCTTGCGCCGCGTGCAAAGAAAACATTTAGCAACCACAGAGGCTTCTTTGGATCCATTGTCCTAGCGCTTCCAGTTACATTTTATTGCATGGTGCGACAACGGCGTGCGACTCGTGCTAGTTTCTGTTCGATGTCGCCGAAAAGAAACATCCTTCGGCACCCTCTTCTCATGGCGGTCATCAAGACGCAAATCGGGGAGGTCGGCGCCAAGTTGCCGATGCTATTTTGCCCCGAACGATCCGAGATCATTTCGTACAAGTTCCGACGAAACGGTAATTCGTGTCGTCGAAATTGGAGAACGCACAAGGGAAACGAGTCGCGACGCTTTCGTAGTCTCTTCCGCTTCCGTTCCCTCGAACTTGCACAATTTCTCAAGCAATCTGACCGAACTGCCGCTTTTTCGAACAATCCGACTAACGGATCTTTGACTCAAGCCGAATTAAGATTTCAGATTATTATTATTATAATATACAGCCAGAGATGGGCAATATACATTAAAAACGATATTTAAATACAAAATACTTTCAAAATATGTATTTAAATACAAGATACAAAATATTTTTAAAACAAATATTTAAATACAAAATAGTATTTAGTAAATATTTTTTCAAATACGAAATATTTTTGTCCAATTTTATTTAAAATTATCTAACGTTATTAATCTTTTTATATTTTTTTTTATTCTTCTCGCGGTTTTAATTACGTTTTAATTTCAAAATTAAAATTAGAACTATATATTATAACATGTATAGCAGAAGTTATTTAATTTAGTGTATTTATTATTGCCTTTTAAAAACAATAATGTCTCAAAAAATGCACTGTTAAATATTGAAGAATCAATCCAAGAATTTAAATTAATTCCTTGAGTTAAATAATATTTTATTATTTTTAACTTCAATGTATGTCAAAATTTATTATTTAAAACACAAAACATGTTTTTAAAAGAACAACATCATTTAATCAATGCACTTTTGTGGTTAAATTGCTTAGTTTCAAAATAAGTAATGTCCACATTAACATATGGATCTGGTAAATAATGAATTAAATTGGAGTCAAATTTAACATTTTATAGTTAACTTATTTAACTTTATTGTTTTAAAACATATAATGAGTACACAAGGATTCTCAAAATTTAAACAATAAAAAATAACAAAGGCCAATGAGAGTCAGCGCGGATAACAATGCGCAATCAAAGAACCTAATACAATTAGATCAGTTTATTATAATAACAGTTCAAATCCAAACAACAAAACGAACGTTTCGACTCCCTTTGGAGTCATCCTCAGCGTATTAGTAATCGTAAATAAAAGAAAAGGAAAATCTAGCCGACATCAGTCCATATAGCAGAAAGTAGTCGAGTCACCGTCGGTTTGTCAAATCCGTAGTGGCATCATTACGAGTAACAGTGTCGCAGGAGATGACACTGTTACGCGTAATGATGCCACTACGAATTTGGCAAACCGACGGTGACTCGACTACTTTCTGCTATATGGACTGATGTCGGCTAGATTTTCCTTTTCTTTTATTTACGATTACTAATACGCTGAGGATGACTCCAAAGGGAGTCGAAACGTTCGTTTTGTTGTTTGGATTTGAACTGTTATTATAATAAACTGATCTAATTGTATTAGGTTCTTTGATTGCGCATTGTTATCCGCGCTGACTCTCATTGGCCTTTGTTATTTTTTATTGTTTATTGTTTTAGTTTAAATTGACACATTAAGTAGAAATAATGATGACTTATAAAAATAATTAGAAATATAAATTTAAAAACTGGTTGAGATTACGAGCCAAACAATTCTGGATGTTGATTGAACTTTTATTCCGATCACAATCATAAATAAACGCAAATAATTCGGTACGTTTCGGCTATACTTAGCCTTCCTCAGCCGATATAAATTACTTATAAAATAAACATGTTAAAAATTTTTTGAACCGAGCGAAAAAACGAAAGAAATACAAATCTACAGCCGTTCGATACGCAGTTCTATAGAGTTTTTCGTTGTTACATCGTTGCTCACGTATCCTGCTACTACTGCTATAGATGAAGGATCGGTGACATCTCCAGACGATGCTTTCATTGTGCACGTAGACTCGCTAATCCGTCCCTTCGTTTATTGGTAATGTAAGAGAGACTCCAAGATCCGAACACTCAAGTAATTACATGATGAACAGCACTAACGTGGATTCATATGTAACACTCGATGGCGGTAATTATATTCAACGATTGTTATCTGTGCGATAAAAGGAGAATAAAATTATAAATAAAATAATACATCTCACTACCGCACCCGATAAATCGAACAACTTGGAACTAATTGTAAAATTGTTGCTAGAGAATGGATATCCTTTGGAGTTTATATATTATACAAACATGTTGGGACAAGGATCGATAAATTAATTAACACAAAACTTTCACCTAATTCTGTTGAGGATGCATCCACTCAGAATCAAGACAAGGAAAAAGATACAAAGAAATTTTTCGTTATTTCCTACATCCGAAACATCTCTGAGATAACTGCATCTTTGATAGATAAAAATGAACTCTCAGTAAGCTTTAGGTGCATGGAAAAAATGAGTAATTTTATTAGAGTACACAAAGACAAAACGGATTATAACTGCAATAACAATGTCGTTTACAAAATTAGCTGTAAGGAGTGCGATGCTACATATGTGGGTCAAACAAAGAGACAATTGAGGACTAGAGTGAGAGAGCATGTGAACAATATAAAGCTCGATCCATCGAGACATTCTGTGGTTACCGAGCATCGGATAAACTATGACCATACTTTTGACTGGGAAAAAATAAAAATTCTCGATTCAGAACCAAACTTTAAAAAAAGACTAATTTCAGAAATGATATACATTAAACAGCAAACTAACGGAATAAACTCTCAAAAGGATACAGAATTTCTACACGATACATATTTTCATTTGCTTGACTCGGTCAAAAACAAATAAAGATACATAATATCAATCTCGTTTACCGCTCTGCCTCATTTGTCTGTTACGGCAATAAGATCGTTGGCCGATAGTGTGTGCTCACATAACTACTCTGTTATTTACGATGTACATCACAGTAAGTTCGATTTATCGGATGCGGTAGTGAGATGTATTATTTTATTTATAATTTTATTTTTTTCTCCTTTCGAGGTCCCATCGCGCAGATAACAATCGTTAACTATAATTACCGTCATCGAGTGTTACATATGAATCCACGTTAGTGCTGTGTTCATCATGTAATTACTTGAGTGTTCGGATCTTGGCGTCTCTCTTACATTATCAATAAACGAAGGGACGGATTAGCGAGTCTACGTGCACAATGAAAGCATCGTCTGGAGGTATCAGCGATCCTCCATCTATNTCCTCCATCTATAGCAGTAGTAGCAGGATACGTGAGCAATGATGTAGCAACAAAAAACTCTATAGAACTGCGTATCAAACGGCTGTAGTTTTGTATTTCTTTCGTTTTTTCGCTCGGTTCAAAAAATTTTTAACATGTTTATTTTATAAGTAATTTATATCGGCTGAGGAAGGCTAAGTATAGCCGAAACGTACCTAATTATTTGCGTTTATTTATGATTGTGATCGGAATAAACCCACAAAACATTAGGATACATAGTATATACATTGTATATACATCCTTGTATATTACAANATATACACTGCATATTCTTTTTTCATGCAATGTACATACATGGGATGTGCAATGTATGTGCAAATGTTACTACTTTTACGTACTTTTGCAGTGCCTATGTATATACACATGTATATACTTTGACACTGCAATGTACATACATAGAATATGAAAAAAAAACATTAAAAAAAAAAATTGTGCACCGACATCGGCATAACATCCAAATGATAAGATCGGCCTGACATTGCATCATTGCATGCCAGTATTGAGCCGACATTGGTAACCGACGTTGGCCCAATATTGTATGCTAATCTGGAGCCAACATTGATATAAGAATTTTTATTTAAAAATAAAAAAAATTTTTTTTAGTTTTTGAACAAGATCTTAATTATTCTTTCGCATATAAGATTCTATTTTACTAATTAAAATTACGCATTATTTTACAATTTTTAAAAACGCATCAGCGGGATTCGAACCCTAAGAACCTANGCGGGATTCGAACCTAAGATTTCGGCACAATAACCTAATACACTAACCACTAAGCTAATCGTACATACACTTGTGATATTGTTAATAAAGAGTTATATTTGAAGTAAAACTGATTTGAACAGGAAGGAACTTGCGTCTTGAGTACCGCGCAAACACTTTCACTAGCCCTTTGATTACATATAGCCTTAGATATTTTTAATATAAACTATATAAATAATTAAAACCTGTTCCAGCCAGACCAATAAAGATAGTAAAAAAATAACAATTAGTACCGGAGCATGAAAAAACGTTATTGACGTAAAATGCACGTTGCAAAATTGATTTTTGCAACTAATTGTTATAAATAGTTAAAAATTGACTGTAAAGGAAAACTGATTGCGTTAATCGATTCAACAGGAAAAATTACTAAAGAAACATATATGATGCTNAACATATATGACGCTTTCTTAATTGTTAAAGTTGTCATAATTGTTATAAACAAATTAGTTGCATAATTAATTTTTGCAACGTGCTTTTTATATCAACAATGTGTTTGTTTAATTAAGTATATGAAATGTATATGTATATATTTAATATTGTGCGCTGTATATATATATATATATATATATATGAAATACATTAATGTATTATAATAATACATTATGTATTATAATGTACAGTCAAATAATGTATTTGAAATGTATGTATTTAACATGCGGTGCATATACATACGAAATATATTAATGGATATACATATTATGTACTATAATGTACAGTCAAATAATGTATTTGAAATGTATGTACATTTAACATGCGGTGTATATATAATACATACGAAATACATTAATGGATATACATATTATGTACTATATACTATATGTACTATAATGTACATTAAAATAATGTATTTGAAATGTATGTACATTTAACATGATGTGGTGTATATACATACGAAAAACATTAATGAATATACATATTATATACCATAATGTATATTCAAATTATATGAAATGTATATACATTCTATATACAGAATATTATTTTCACATAATGGAGAAAAAATACATATACATAGAATGTCCGATGTTATGTGGGAAAGTTCAATCAACATCCAAAATTGTTTGGCTCGTAATCTCGACCAGTTTTTAAATTTATGTTTTTTAACATTAATACGAGCGTTTCTATTATCTATTACTGTATAATTAGAAATAACTCAAATTGAGTAGAATTCGATACTACGACTTTAACAGTGGGTATCTGAGAAAGAACTGCGTGCTGGAAATCTAATAAACATATAACAAATAAAAATAATTTCTCTACTGGACTAGATAAACATAAAGATGTGCTATAGCGAATAAATGTTTCTTTTACATTTAAACAGTTATCTAAACTTGCTCTGTTTTTATCATTAAAAAATGATATCAATTGCAACTGAGATATACATAATCCTAGGTTGAGTCAACAATGATGTGGTTTTAACTTTCATCACAAAATTTTTTACACAATTTAAATGTATTTACAAATAAAAATTCAAGATACAAAATATTCTCAAAAAAGTTTTTAAATACAAAATACAAAATACTCTTAAAAAATGGATGTAAATACAAAATGTAGTTAAATACGTATTTCAAATACTGCCCACTACTGTATACAGCATTTACAGAAAAGTACACAAAAGTTAAAGATAAATTATATTATAGAATATCCACAATGTTCAATAATTGTTCAAATAATATTTAAAATAAAGGAGAAGAGAGTAATATTGGACTCATTTTCATTTTATTGAATAATTTTGTTTATAATTAATATTTTATGATGGAACTTGAACAATTATATTCGTTAAAGTGTTGTTTAACAGATTTTTAGACTCAAAGTAATGAAATATATTTATTAATTATGACGTGATTTATAAAAATGTAACACACTGCATAATCGGTGGAAGAAAAAAAGTGGTAGTAATATGGCTAACCCAAAAATAATTTTAAAAAATTGGTTTAGTTTAAAAAACAGTATTTTGTTTCAAAATTATATATTTTTAATTTTTTATTGTTTAGAATTTTCTGATTTAAAATTTTCTTGCGTTCAGAAATTTGGAGATATCATTAAAAATATCATTTTTCTGTTTAACATTAAATAACAAACACAAAATCTCTAATATTTTTGAACACTGCCTTTTAGATTCAACAACAATCGATTCATTAAAGAAGTATTTCACTATAAAAATTTCGCTTAAAAACCATATTAACAAAATCCCATATTATTGTTTGACTTTGCATAACTCGAAATGTGTACAGCCGAATAAAAAGTTAAATAACAAAAAACACTCAAATATACACATATTCGTACAATAATACACTTGTTCAAAAACAATGAGAAAGTAATTAAATGCTAAAATGTATCTTAAAAAAGTTTAGAAGTGCTGAAAAGTAAAAATGCCTTATAACTGTCAACTATTGTATACTGGCACATTAGCGCCATTAAAAAATGGCAGGCTACTAAACGAATAAATTCATAAGTAATTATTAGAATTCGTCACCTAATAACGGAGATAATAGGGATAATGTTCACAGTACCTATAATACCCCCTTCTCTTCTTATATTTCAAAATTTACAAATTACACAGGGCTCCGTGGTTTTTTTGTTTGAAGAAAATTTATCATTTCCTATGTATTTTTGCGCGCTGAACACGAATCCGGCAAGCAAATTGCTCCATCACGTCAGGTTTTTGAGAAAAGTGTGGTTAAAGGTGTCAAAAACAACGTTTTTTGACATATTCGTGATTTTTTGCTAGCAAAGTAAATTTTTTTTCTACTTCCGCTTACGCCATCTTAAAGTGTTAACTTTTACCTTTAAAATAGATTTTTTTAACGCCATACGTTTATTTTTATTTTCCTAAGAAGTCTCACTGCGGCCAGAGTTCTCCATCGCGGCAGCGGCGCTTTTTGAACTCAGATGAGCCTTGTCCACTACCCCTTTCCCCTTCATCGAAGGTCTCATTATGCGACCCCTTCATTTCCTCCACGATTTCTTTGAGTGAATTTAAAATCGGTTTCATTTTTATCCCACTAAGGTACTATCGGTCCGTCTACGCAGAGCCCCGCATGTGTAGTTTAAAAAAATGTTTAATGTACAAAAACTTGACCCTGCTAGACCTTTAAATATAATAAGGTTGTAAAATCTATCGAATAAGAACAATGAAAAGAATTTAAGTAAGAAAGAAATGCAAATATAAAATAAAATAACGATTATGCGAAGTTATAGGTTTAAGATTAAGTTTCTTTAACATTTAAGTAACATTGTAAGTCATTACTATAACTATTGTATTACTATAATTACTTATTATGTTTAGAAGTTTAGCAGCGCCAAGTTTTTGTACATTAAAAATTTTATTTATTTTAATAAAAAAATAAAATTTTCTTATTTTGTTATCACTTGGGTTTTATTGTAAAAAAATCAAAGATACTACAACTTTTGTGTTTTATTAAAAAAATAAAGGTACTATCATTTGATTTTATTTATTAAAAGTCACATTATTAGTTTTTTATAAATTAAAGTTACAACTATTTGGGTTGGAATAGGAATGGATTCTTGGATGGAAATATAAAGCTACAACCATTTAGATTTTATTTGTTAAAAATAGTACTATATATTATAGTTATATATTTCAAAGAATAATATATTCTCTTTGTAATTGGCGCAATTAAAAGATTTCATACATTCTTTGAATAACACATATCATTTATTGTTAGGTTGAATTAGATTACACAATTTTGTGATATCATTATTTTTTTCTGAGAATTTATACATATATATCATTTGGTACCTGTGTGAACCTGGAACCCGACTTAACTATAATTAAAAATTATTACTTATTTGTACTTTGTTTGTACCCGTTTGTACCACCTTTGTTTTCGTCCATAACTCAAAGGGTTCGGAGATACAGTGTTTTTCAGTTTTAACGTACCCTCTTCACCGAGAACTTGACCATTTCATAAGATATCGGAAAACGGCCAACGGCATTCGAAAGAGAATCATTTGTACCACCAGTTGTTTCGTTTGTACCCTTAAAGGGGTGATTGTGCCGTCCTTTCAAAATAGGGGTTAGAGCTAATTCCGCCGTTTTTCAAGATATTTGAAATCGGCAAGCGGGTGGTGTTTTGAAATCGTTTGTACCCGATTGTACCACCGATAGTTTCGTTTGTACCCTTAAGGAGGTATACGCTAAATAAGTCACGTTAATAGTTTTTAATTATTGTTAAGTCGGGTTCTAAGTTCACACAGGTTTATTTGGTTCCTCTTACCTCACTGCCCCGCGAGCGTCCAAGTGCCGATCGATATTCAAGATCGGATGCTCGTACGTATACGTTTTCAATAGATTTACACGTTACCTATGAGATATTATTCTTAACGCTTTTCTTTAATAGTATACCCACTAAACTAGTCTATAATTGACTTATACGATTCTTTTTAAATATAAACAGAATGAGAAGAACATTTAGTTTAATTTTGAAAATTTTGTATAAACGATAGCACAAAAAAACATTGTAATCAGCATATTGCATGCAACGAGATGTCTAAGACAAGATAGAGAATCGTCGTTTAAGAAAGAATTTCTCAATTTTTATGAACTTTTTATAAAAATTGACACCGGTTTTTTTAACCGTTTTAAGTGAAATACAAATACCTTCACTCGTAGAAAAAAACGGGCAATAGCTTAAATTTGTATTATATTATATAATAAAAATGTTGCTATTTTTTTCTACATGCCTACTAGTAATTATATGATAACGATATTACAAGTAACGGGTTGGAGCCTGAACAAAAAGAAGACCGTAATAAAGTCGTAGTCACAGTCATAAGTTCAACACACAAACAATTGCCATAAATCGTCAATCATATCGATGCCATGTGATTGATTAACGTAAATTGTTTGTGCGTTTGACTTACGACTTACGACTACGACTCTATTATTACTATCATCTTTTTACTCAAGTCCTTACTTCCAAACCCTGATTATTATTTTAGAAGATAATATTTTCTAATCATTGAATTTGGTGAAATCACGATATGCAATTATTAAATTTGGTGTAATCGATTTTATAGATGGATTATTTGGTAAGATTCAAATTGCAGACATCTTTATATGTCTTATAAACACATTGTACAAATATTGCATAATAATTGCACCATAAATTGACGAAAATTTCAATAATTAGAATACGCTAATAATAAGAATAAGATAATACAGCAGTTGTATCAGAATAAAATTTTTAAATAATATTTTTTAATAATTAGATAAATTCGAGATATACATATAAATATTTTACAATTATTTTCATTTAATGCTGTATTTACTATTTTGCCATGCTGAATGTACAATATTTCACGTTGTAATATTTCTCTCTTATAATTAAGAATAAATGTGTATTTTTGTAGCACGTATAATGGATTAAATATATTTTAAAATATTTTATACGTAATATATACAGCTAAAATATTTTTCTCAATTATTGAACAATTTTTTCAAATTTAATTTTGCAAATGTACAACTAATTGTAAGATGATTTGACATATCTCTCTCGTTATAGTTTTTATAGTATAACAAAATTATTCAAAATTAATTGCGCAAATAATTACAAATATTTAATAAAGACATTTAATAAAGATATTTAATAAAGTCAATACGCTAATAATAAGAATAAGATAATACAGTTATAATACAGCAGTTGTATCAGAAACAAATTTTTAAATAATATTTTTAAATAATTAGATAAATTCGAGATATATAAATATTTTACAATTATTTCCATTTAATGCTGTATTTACTATTTTGCCATGCTTGTATAACTATTTTTATAAATCTAATTACAGATTCTAATTTTTATACGAGATTTCGTCATATAATTTAATGTTGTCCAGTCGGGGTGATGATTTCTGGAGTATTTTACTTGTTAAATACTCCAGACTCGCTTTGAAACATATCACTTATTGTTAGATTAAATAACACAGAGGGTCATAAGCATGATAATATTTTTGCATTATATTACACTTTTAAAAATTCTACACTTTTACCGTCTTGTACAGTCTAAATTATAGTTTCTAGAACTATAATTTTGTCCATTGACACTTGATCAGCGTAACATAAACTACAAAATTAAAAAAGATAAAGAAAATCCACCGGGAGACAATTTCCAATATAAGTGTGCACGGGATCCTTTTTATGATTCCTGTTATTGGTAACAGTTATTGACAACTCCTATCTATTTACAGGAGACAGAATACATAAAGAAAAACTAAAACCTAGTTCACTTTACTTTGGCTTAATTACAATAAATCGAGGATACGTGCCTATAACACTAAATATACTATCCGTCATAGAAATACAATGCTCTCCCGCCGATTCATTTACGTGTCTCGTTGTACATGCTAATATTGCGTGAAAAAAAATGAGCAAAAATGAGGGAAAAAAGAGCACGGGAATAGGCAAATGTCCCCCTCCCTGGTAGCGACACAGCCGTAGTTACATTTTCATTGCAGAGAAACGACGGTCGCGCAGATGTGGACCACTTGCTGACTCCCGAGGATGACGATTCGGATGAAATCTATTCCTTTTGTTTGTCGCCACGGGGTGCCACCACACGGGACAATACATTTCGCTACTGTGCCCTGTACCCCGTGAATGGCGCAAGCCCCTCACACAACATGTCGATGATTCTTCCGCAATTACGAAATGCATTTTGATGTAGATATGCCTCCACCAACAAATATGCCGATTTTGATAACTTTAGCGTCAACCCTTTAATAAGGGAGAGCAAAAAAAAATAATTTTCTTGGTAATAATATCAATTAAATTTAACTAGTTTAGTTAAATTATATTATTTAAATACAAAAAGTGTTAAGAACAAATTTTGTTCAATAAATTAATTACATTAATTAATTAAATTAAAGCAAAAACTTTGTCAGCATTGTTAACTCAGCGAATCAGATTCTGTTAATTCTTGCGAAAATTTTACCAGATAAATTAAATAAATTTTAGATGATAAAAAAATTTTTTAATAGTTTTATAAGAGACAGTGAACAGAATAAATCAGATTAATTAGATTTTATTTTCAGTAAAATATGCATTTTTCAAACTGCTCATCTTATAATTTATTTTAATATTATTAGTTTAATTTAGAAAATCGAGCGATTTTTAATAATTAGATTAGTGCACAAAATAGTTATGGTTTTGTTATTTTAAACTTTATTACTTATTTTGTAATTTTTATTTAACTATGTTCATAAATATCATTTTATTTAAAATGCAAAATTTTTAATTTGCTCTACATATTTATGCTATGTTTTAGAATTTAAAATTTAACTATATATGTTATTAATTTAAGATATTTTGTTTCACTATTTATTTTTGTTTATTTTAGGCTTAAATTTAAAATGTCAGAAAAAGATATCCGCCACACTCCTCATCAAGGCTTTCTGTTCATTACAAAATTTTTGGAATCAATTAGGAAATTTTAAATTCATTGACGGTCTCCTGAATTGTTGATATTATGAGTTTCCGTTGCTTTACACCTCATTTTGAGTTCATACAATAAAGTCACTCGAATTTGGTTTTTTCCATTTTTAATTTGCAAGCCTAAAATAAACAAGAATAAGCAGTGAAAATAATTAACATAAATTAATAGAGCAAATTTTGTGTTTTTAAATAATATATGTATATTACATGAACATAGTTAAATAAAAGTTTATTCCAAAATAAGCTTCAAAGTTTAAAATACTTAATAAAAATCGCAATTTTTTTATTTTTATTTTTGCACCAATCTAATAAAAAAAGAATAGGTTTATTACATTTCTTCAATGTGCAACATGATATATTTTAAACTTATAATTTTTTTACATTCAGACTGAAAAACGAATCTACTGATAAAATTTTTTTAATCAAGATAAATTATTCCAAAGAACTTTTGTATACGTTGAATTGAATAATTGCGTGTTGAACATTCTCTAAAAAATTGCGCTTCTCTTTCCCACGGCATAGCAAAATGCATCCCCGGGGTGCCTTTCGCATGTTTTACGATTGCTTGTGTCAACCCTCCACTTGCTAATGATGTCATTAAATTCCCACGTACATCGTAGCTGCTTTCTTGTCCTTTCGTTTAAGCTCTTAATCATGCGATTTTGTCTGTTGTTTCTAAAATCCTAGTAAAAAGTTTTAATAAAATACAATGTAAACAATCGAAATGCCTTATCGGTCATAGCTAGTTCTAATCTTAGTGCTAATATTTATTGTGTAATTTTAGATATCTTTTCAAATTCATAAAATTGCGCACCGAATAAAACTTGAACAAGAAATAGTAATATCACGTTATTAAGTTGAAAGTCAATTTAATAAATGATGCTAATAAACATCTAATATAACCGTGATGCCAATGAGAACACTTTCCCCCTAAAAAACTGTAAAGAATTTATTGCGAAAAATAACACCTTAACCAGGGATCATAGGAAATATGGGACCGATTTTCTGAGACGGGTCTTAGTCGTCTCGATTACTGACGCATGTAGTAATATTCCTCGCAACAACCGATTATTAGCATCATTTATTATTAAATTAATCATAAAAATAACATAATATTACTATTTCTTGTTGAATTTAGAACTGTGTTTTTAGACCAAAAATTTATTCGGCGCGCAGTTTTGTTGAAAAGATTCATAAAATCACACAATAATAAATATCAACACTAAAATCTAGCTATGACCGATAAGGAATTTCGATTATTAATCATATGTCTTCACAAATCAGTCAAAGTTCTCTATTAAGAGAAGGGGGGGGGGAGATACTGTAGAAGTCGGAATATTTTAGAAATTTTTTAAAAGAAAATTAAAGAAAAATATTCCGGCTTCTACAGTGCCCTCCCCCCTCTCTTAAATATGATTTTAATAAAACTTTAATGAAATTTCGATAAGCTTAAGTTTCAGTTTTGAAGAAATTTCAATAAATAAGAAACAAATGACATTTTAATGATAAAATTTGAAAATTGTAATAAATTTTCAACGAAAAATTATTAATATTGTAAATTTTATTAACCCTTTTGTGCCTGGTGACACGTACACGTGCGAAACCTTCAAAATTCACATCTTCCACAAAAATAAAGATAGCAACTTCTTCTCAGATTTATTTTAAATATAAAAAATAATACTCTTCACAAAAAAAATCAACACTTGGAAGTTTCCCTTTAATCTGCATACTCGTCAAACATTCGTTAAATAAAGTAAAAGTGAAAATTGTATATATATATTTTTTTTTTACAAAAATTATCATAGCGAGTTCTTTCTGAGCTTATTTAAAAAATTTATTTACCGTTATCTAAAAATTTTAATTACAGATTCATAATCAATGACCATAGAAACCTTTTGTAAATGAATTAGATGCTAATTATTTCCGAAAAATGTCATTTACGAAAAGATTAATAAAAAAGTAAAAAAATTTTATTGAAATTGTAATGAGTTTTTAATTAAATATCAACTAAAAATCGTACTGTATAATGACAAATAAATGACATTTTATAAAATTGTAATAAACCCATATAGCACAGAAATTTTTCAAAGATATCTTAGAAATATTTCAATTGAAAAAATAAAACGTTTCACAAAAATTTCAAAATATGTCTGCAACGATTTAAAGACATCTCTAGGTTAGCAAAATGTCTGCGATTGTTGCACTTGAAACCTCTTGCAGAAATATTGCCGAAAAATTACTGAAAAATCTGAAATTTTTCTGAAATACTATGAAAAGTTATTGAAATTTCTTTTAAATAATGCTAATCGTAATCTTCTGAATATATTAAATTTAAACATTATTTCTGAAGTATTTTAAATTTAAAGTAAACTTTAGTAACTTTAAATTCAGAAATATTGTTTTAATTTATTATCAGAGGATTAAAGTATTAAAAAGTTACAATTATATATATGTATAATGAATAAAAATTTTATTAAATTCAACACAATTCAAAAGTATGGAATTAAACCGTTACATTAATAATTTGTTCGCGGTGCGTCGTTAATTAATTGTAGTACGTCTTAATGCTCTGAGTGTTCAAACTTGACTGTCCTTTTGATCAATATTTACTTTCTCTTGACAACTCTTGAGATTTTTTTAGATCTCCCATTTTAGTTATAGCATCCAAATATTGAACTTTTTTACAATTTTCTCATTTTGGAAAGCTTGTAGAAAAAAATGAGCAAAACACCTTAAATTTATTGTTATTTTTATTCTTATCTGGTATCCCACTATTCATATTAAAAAATTGATTGAGGTATTTTGTCCGTTTTTTTTCTCTTTCGTAATAAAATTTTGGCTTAAACATGAGAAAAATATAAAATTAGTACTTCGGAAAGAATAAAAACATAAAAACTATTAACTTTATAGAAAAAGTTAATATAACAAAAGTAATAACCTAAAAAAGAGAGCATTTTAAGCTTAAGAGAATGACTTTTAATTCATTCAAATCGAATAAAAGTTACAATAATTAACGTATGCTTAAAAATTGAAAAATTGCTGTTCACTGCTGACTTAAAATAATCGCCGCAGCCAAATGTAAGGTTAAAAAAATTTTTTTAATTGGTTTTTAAACTTTCAAAATAAACATAGATAAGTGATTACAATATCAAAATTTTTTTAAATTATAAAGCGATCAGCCCTGATTGAAATGGCATGGAATGATCCATATCTAAGGAGAAAATTTGTCCAATTTAAAGATTTACTGCATATTATAAAAAAATTTCTAGCATTTTTATTGCAACATTTAGAAACATTTCTGTTTCATATGACATTTTGCAGAATCCTTTCAGAAGTATTGCACATGAAATGTAGAAGATTAAAAATTTTCTGAAGGCTTTCTGGAACAATCAGTGCTATATAAAGATTTTAAATAAGATTGTAACAAAAAATCACCTATACTCCATAATAATATTTTATTGAAATTGATGAATTTTTAATAAAATTTTAATAAAATCGCTGATCAAAATAATGTTCTAAAATAAACATAAAATTCAACAAAATTTTATAGATTATAGATGTTTAGAAATTTCGCAATTACTTAAACAGCAATATTTCTTCCTGATAAATGGAAAAAATGAATTTTCCCTCTTCTCTTCGTTTCATTTCGATTGAGTCGCGGTATCGATTACTTCTATAGATCCCGCACAGACTCCGTATTGTTTTCTCGGCTTACTTTTACGCTGTTCAAGCGGCTTGAATCTATTTCAGACGGATTGCTGCCTCTCACAAAGAGAATAACATGTGAAAGAAGGGAAATATGAGAGGTAAATTAGGCCTAAATAAACAACGACACGGGCTATTAACAATGAACTTTATTTGAAAATTGTTCGACTGATTCATCGAGGATCAATTCGAAACGGCATTTATAAACAGGTTTCATCAAAACATTCAAATTATCTTATTAGCAAATTATTAACAATTAATGTTTTTTATTTAAGTAGACACGATATACGCACGAAATAAACAAAGAAATAATATTTTTGTAAGATTATTATGCACTAAAAAGTAAAAAATATACATTTAGGCTAAAATGCTAAAACAATTCGATAAAGGTAAAAAGAATTTGTAAAAGAATTAAAGAGAAAACTTTCAAGCGGATAATTTATGTTTAATGATTGTTTAAAAAATGCTTAGCTCTAATACGTGTTTACGAAGTATAAAAGCATTTGTGAAATTGTGTTTTTAACGTCCATTTAATATTTATTAAATTGTCAAAATGCCTCGTATATAATTTTAAACTAGTTAAAAAAATTAAAACAGACGTTAAAGATCTTATAACATGTTTTTATAACGTTTATTAAATAATTTGAAAAACGTATCAAATTTTAAACGTTTATTTTTTCAGCATGAACATTTAAAATTGATTTTTAACGTTTATTAAACGTCTGAAACTAACTCTATTAATAGGAATATAAGCTGCATTTCTATAACTCATAGTTTAAAAAAATAAATCTATATTATCACACATTCAAGTCAAGAAATGACCTATGCCAGTTAAAACGGATCTTAGTGCTCTAATAATAATAATAATAATAATAATAATAATAATAATAATAATAATAATAATAATAATAATA
>QKQZ01015329.1:0-11745 GCA_003595255.1 Solenopsis fugax | reverse complement strand
ATATAAGATATGCGTTATATGTACAATATGCAATAATTATTTATGCATAAATTATATTATATTATATGCGTTAGAAAAATACAGAGAAATATATACACGGAAAGAATGGTTTTGTTGAAATACAGATCTGAAAATAATTATGTAGGATCTTTAATTAAAATAATTACATTGCACTAAAAAAAGCATTTGATAACTATTACCAAATTTGATAATTTCGATATTGAATAGAAAAACGATATCTAGATTTATTCCTAAGAAAGAGATCACAACAAATTAAATCGAAATTCATTTCTCCGTGCATGTAGCGTCAGGAAACTGATCCACCGTAATGGTAACGGTTTCAACAACCCTCGCCAACATACGAGAGTGTTCCGAAAGCGACAAGTCGGCGTCGAGCGGATCAGCGTCGTTAGCGATTGACTTCTCGTTCGACCTCGGGGTCGCAACTACGACCTGATGTCGATGTTGTTTCCGGAACGGAGCTCGAAATTAAAGCTCGGCGCGCGGTAGAGAGAGCATGGACGGCGCGGATCGTGAACGGGAGAGAGTAAGCCGATGTACTCTCTTGCTCGCTCTCGACCGCACGCACGCATGGAGTGTATATACGCGCGGATATATACACCGGAAGCCGGTAGCGGCGGCGGCAGCGGCATCAGGTCCGCCTATAAGCGTGTAGGTGGTAATGGCGTTTCTGAATTAGCTGCCAGCTAGTTTGGCCGTCCGCAAGCAAACAGATCTTGGTTACCCGATGTGTAACATCCCGCGCGCTCGCTCAAACGCGCCATCCCGTGTCTATATACGGTCTTGTCGGTAATACTATTCGCGTATCTACGTGTACGTGAATATGTGTGCACCAAGCTCATGTACATGTATGCACGTGCGTACGCGCACCGGATAGCTGCTGGATACGTGACGCGTACGGTCGAGCTCCTTCCGCCCGCAAAACGCCTTTGACTCTTTGCCGGATTCGACCGAGAGAATCGAACCGGCGTAATTTCCAATGCAGCTGACCGGTGCTTTTCGGCTTTTTTCGCGTGACAAAATGCTCTTCGATGGCAAGGAAAAAAGTATCCATTAACGTAACTTGTGATGTATCATAGTAATGATACAGCTAGAGTACTGCAATTGATGGTTGATTATGCGAAAGGTCGGACGGAAATTCCGCAGAAAGCGATCGGTTTTGAATTATCTAACGAAACACCAAGTTACAGTTATATAACTGTTATATTTTCCCGATACACTTATGTAACAGTTATATTGTTGAGTAGGAAATTATAACTAACAGTTATATAACTGTAACTTGGCGTTTGCTGGGAATCAAAATTAAGTGACATTAAAGTTGATTCTAAAAATTACAAATTTATCTTCTCAAATCACTGTGGGCTAAGTGTTTAAATAATATCCACCCGACACTCAGCCTAATACGACATCTCACTTCGGAAACTTGCGTATGTTTGGAGAGACGCGGAAGAAAATGGCGAATCGGGTGAGTATCCGGTAGGGACGTGCGAGGCAAGAATAAGAAGTAACATCGTGGATGTTTATGGCGTGATTTGTGGCGAGCTCGCGAGCCCGAGTTCGGGATTAAATTCAGCCATTTCGGGTAAGGAAAATAGCCTGATAAAACTTGCTCAACTTTTCCGCGTTCTCCCTTTCCTTCCCTTCTCTTTCCCATCATCTCTCCTCTCTTTCTTCCTCTCGCTTGTGCTCTCGTCCGGCTCCATTCCTATCTACGATCATCCCCGGCACGTCGGGGGTGGCCGGCGAGGAGGTGGCGAGACGGCGGATAGCGACGTTACTCGCCTAGATTCGTTTAGCTCGGATCTGAGGGGCAGATAATTCGGGGGGCGGGACATGGCAAAGGGGGTTCCGGGGGACCGCGGGCGGGGCTTGCCGGCAACGCACACACGCGCACGCGATACCCTCCCCCCCTCGCACAAAGAGGCACACAGAGACCCCACACACCCCCATACACAGAGATAAACACACCATTACGCTCTTCCATACACACGCATGCACGTACACACGCAAATACAAACGGACATGGCTACAACACGGACACGGGAGCAAAAGCTGAGAGAACGCACCACCGACGAAGTCGTTACCAACCCCTTCGTTGGCCTTCCCACCACTTCCTCCCGCGCGTTATCTACCCCCCCGTCTTCCCCTGTTCCATCCCCCTCGAGACGACGAGCGCGCGCGGTGCAAGCAGGACCGAGCGACGGAGGGTTACAGCGGCACAGTTAGAGGTATACACGCCGATTTAGGACGCTAATTCCAATTTGCAATTCGCTATTGGGTAATTGCTGCCCATTAGAGGGAGGCCATTTTCGGCTGCTACGTAGGCGTAGAACCGCATCCGCGGAAGCTATGTACTCGTGACAGCCGAGAGAGGACAGGATCGATCACCTCTAACTAAAAGATGAACCATATACTATTTCTCATGAAAAATATCTGGCGAAAAGATCTTTAATTGAAATAGAATCTCTAATTTGATGATCAAAAACAAAGAAGTTGCATAGACATTTTTACCTTTTTTTTTTAAATTATTGCATTATGATAAATTCCAAAATTGAATTTCGTGTTACAAATACGAAAAAATAAATCTCGACTTTCTATTTTTGCAATTTAATGTAAAGATCGGTTTTGTAATATATTATTTTTATCAGTTCCTTGTGTTATAAATATTTAAATAGCACAATAATTATTTATATACAAATTTTGAAAGCAATTTTGAAAAGACACAAAGTAAATATTTTAATTTAAAATGATTTTTAATGATAAGTAAGTATTTTTGGTTACTTTTAGCAATAATTGTGAAAACTTGTCAAAAAGGTTAATTTAATTATTAATTGCGTTATAAAGTATTCAAAAGTAAGTGCATTATAATTGTACATGGTACAATAACATTTCTATGTAAATGTATATAGTAGAGAGAGAGGGGGGGGAGGGAGAGGGAAAGAGAGAAAAGAGAAGGGGGTAGAATACCATTTTGTTTTCTTAAAATAACTCACAATCAGTAAATGTTAACATAACATAATTCTTATGAACATCAATTTGTTAGCCATAAAGCTTTACCTATTACCCTATAGGTAGAAGTTCATCGGGTATATAGAACAAACATTATTTACAATTTACAATTACGTTATTTACAATTTACTGAAGAGGGGACAAAGGATGCGTTTGTAAGATGAAATAGAGATCATGGCATACTAATGTCATAAAAGGCTTTTAATTATAAAAAAAATCACAAATTTTAATGATCTTTCGTAAATAGCTATATAATAGGTATAGTGCAGTGTATGCAAAAAATCAATATGAAAAATAATCATATTTAAAATTATCTTCACTACTGTGCAATGTATGGTACTCATATCTGAACACGCGTATTTCACACTTTAATTTGACAATTTTAACTCTTAAACTTTTAAACTTATTAAAAAATTATTGTAATTTCAACATTTTGATATTAGGATTTTCAACTTGAAACAATCTCAGAAATCTGCCGGATGTCACGATAAGTCTGAAATATTCTGCGAGGACTCCGGAAAGTCTCACACATCACTCTCACTTATTATGTTCTCTTCATAAACTCCACAAAGTTGAAAATGCATTTCAACTACTTTACAGTTTTTGGCTTAAAAAAATCATATCATTAACAAGTAAATCTTTATGTTACTCGTCGAATTTATTGAAACTCAGTATATTTGTAAATATAATAATAGACAAAATAATAAAAAAGTAATAGATACGTATTTTTTTTATCGAAAACCAAACATATTTAAAGGATGAAATCAACTCCCGAAGATTGGTTAAATTTTCATTTTTTGGCTATAAAAGAATTAATTTTTGTGCAGTGAAGCTTTCAAAATTTTGTACATTTGTTTGTTTATGAAATTACACTACTATTTAGTTGTAGCTAAAAAATGAAAATTTAGCTGATTTTCGAGAATTGATTTCATTTCTTAAGCATGTTTACCGATAAGTAAAAGGTTGCCAATAAAAACAAATGTGCTGATTCAATAAATTCGGTGAGTAACACAAAGATAAGGTTATTTTTATTGCAAAATTAATAAGTTAAAAAATTAAGAAAAAACAAACAACAGTTGTGTTTTACAACTGGCGGAATTTTCAATTACAGCATACATTTTAAATAGTCGTTGTTCAGTGAGTAACAGCAATACACACGGAAATAACGGTTTTGTTAAAGTATTTAAAAAAAAAGCTGAAAAATCTGAAAATAATTTTGTTAAGCCATCAAAATAGTTATGCTGAACTATCAAACTGATTGGTAGAATATACATAATTTTTTGCAGCATTGTTCATTATGCTTGAACATCCGTCATAATTTTGATAGTCGAGTAAAATTATTTTTAGCTCTAGCTAAATGTTTAGATACTTCAGTAAAATCGTTCTTTCCGTATACGAGCTTTAATCTACAAATCTATTACTGCTGGGTGCGTATTGAATGACGTTACATTCTTTACACAAACATGGTGCTGTTAAGCCTCTTACTTTACTCGCTACGTGAAAACTTTTATTTTTCGAATAGCCCTCGTAATTATGTTACCACGGGAAATTTGTTGCGATCCTTTCCATCGCGATGTGAAGCATTCGGGTCATTCGGTTACACGCCAACATTCCGACGACCGACGCAAAAAGGACTAAAAACGAAGGTGAAGTTCCTGCGGGAGCTCGGATCGAGTAATCAGTTTTAATTAAGCGTACCTTTCGCCCGGGAGTTAACGAGGGTAGTTACTCGTTAGTCCGAGATACCGTGCGATTCGCCTAAAAAAAAGTCGCACGAGATCCGATCTCAGCTCGGCGGAACGAAGAGTTACATGCGGATAATTAATTTCGCAAGTATTTTATAATACTCGCTTAAAATATAATAATAACTCTTGCTTTTAAGATTTTAAATCATTTTATCTTAAAAATCAATACATTATAAAAAGACTTTCAAATGATAACATATTATAGTCCTGTATTTTATTTACAAATTTTTAATTAATTTAAATACATAATTAATTTAAATACATTATTTAAATATATAATTAATTACAAATTTTTATTTAATTTAAATACATAATTGAGATGGAAATTGATGATTTTTGTCATAATTAAAATTATAGAGAAATGTTTCAAAAATTATCTTTATTATATATATCTCTGCATCCCTTTATACGAAGTAAAATTTGCCACGATACTTACCAGATCGCCATCATCCCTTATTGGGACGCAACGATATTCATGCGACCGGTAAAGTGTAATTTTTCGGGGGATAAACTAGAGGAGGGCGAGATGAGAGACACGACGAAGAGAGAAAGAGAGCGGTCGGTTTAAGTACAGATAATAGGTGGTGTTTACCGCCACGATGATCGGCACTATTTAAGGGTGGCTTGGCATGAAACGGCCGATGGGACCCCCAAATAAATTAAATTATCATGATAAAGGCCCCCTCCCGTCCCCCTATTCGATATAAGAGCGCGAATGGTGATTGTCCACTCGATAAAGTCGCCCTTCTCATGTTTACCGACATCTGTCACAGTTTGCGCATTTTCCGATCCTGATCGACGTGCAGTGTGCCAAATGATCAATTTAGCGGGACACGGCGCATTCTCTGCGCGTCAATGAAATTAGGCCAATTCAAGCGCAAATGTATCGTAGAGGATGCAGAAATTAATTATGAAAATTATGTATAAAAATTAATACTATTTGTGTAAAATGGTGCAATCGTCCAATTTTAATTTTGGAGATGAACAAAATGGTGAAAAAAATGTATGTTTAACATTCTTCGATAATTTTATAATATGTATATATATTGTAATTTTTCTATAATTTTTATTGCTAAATTTCAATAAATCACTTATCAGTATCTATAATATCATATCATTTATAGCATGATAAGTAATTGCATCATCTTTCCTCTCGATTTATTTTTATCGACTTCATGATTGCACGATACATCGTATTGCGTTTATTGGGCTACAGGGGAAATTGTTTGCAGTTAGTTAGCACTATGGTTAACGCGACGTCCCTATGATAGAAGGGTACGTACCGTATGTCACTTGCCAATCCCCTCGATGGCGGCAGACGAATTTCTTTGGTGCGCTTGTAACGCCGACTAATACCACGCCGCGCGCCGGTGGCTCAATGAATAATTATCACGAGCTGGGTAATTTGGCGACGAAGGGTTCGATAATTTATGACGTCTATTTGTCCGACCGCTTTTCTCGCTTCTTAAACTTTTACAGGCTAATGGATGCGATCCCTTAGATGTCGGAACTCGATCACGTGTTTTCGTCTTTAGAGTGTTTAAATATTAAAATCTCGGTGAAATTTAGCGGCCCGTTTTCAGAATTTTAATAAAATTAATACGATTAATTTTAGCTTTTCTGCAAAAGTTTGATATGTCTTTAAAAAAATATTAAGAAAATAAATATAAAATACACAAGATTTCAAAAATGTAGAGCGACCACTACTAATTTTGACAATATTTGTCATTAACTATATTTAACTATATTACAAAAATATTTAAATACTGTTCATGTAATTATTTATTATTACAATTATTAAACTGTTTTTATTATATGAAATATTATCTAAAATTTATCTAGATTTAAATTAAATTGCGAGTGTTAGAAATGTTACATGCATTAAGACAACTCATACCATACGAAAATAATATGTAAAATAATTAATTATTCGGTATGAGTTGTCTTAAAATATATTATAAGATATACTATAAGAGAGAAAGACGTGCAAAGTTTTGAAATAAAAGTTGTCTCCAAAACAATTCTTTAGATAAATGCATGTAACATTTAATTTAAATCTAGATAAATATGCTTTAAGACAACTCATATGAAAATAATATATAAAGTAATATTAATTATTTTATATATTATTTTCATATGGTATAAGTTGTCTTAAAGCATATTTTACAAGTGGTATAAAACATTCCATAAGTTTCAAGTTTTTTTCATACTCGCTTCCTTCAAACTTATCGCCTGCAAATAAAAGGAAAAATTAAAATTATGTCTTATGATACTATAAATTAAATGCACATAATGTTTTACATATGTATGTAAAACAAAATTTTGTATGGGTGAATAATATATTATATATGTATATGATTATAACTATTATTAAACTTACGTTCTTTATACACTTCTCTACATTTATAATTGGTTTCTATCAACTTATTTGTCATAGTAATGTCGCGTACGAGTTTCTTCTTATAATTAAGACCTTTGTCGAAGTTTATATGTTTTCCATTGATCTAGAATTAAAAACGCGTAATTAAATAAAAAAAATTAAAGATATATTTATTTAAAAAAAAATTAAAAGATTTATATATTTAAATATATTATTTTATATATCACTTATATATTGTGTGGTAAACGATAATTAAATTTATTAATATATCTTTTACCTTTTAATCTGGAAAGATTAAAAAAGATTTAA
The DNA here is from genome assembly GCA_003595255.1 of Solenopsis fugax. Lineage (NCBI taxonomy): Eukaryota > Metazoa > Arthropoda > Insecta > Hymenoptera > Formicidae > Solenopsis > Solenopsis fugax. Next base: position 4,281 of record QKQZ01015329.1, on the reverse strand, counting down.
AAAAGGCAAAATATTTAATCAGTCTCTTATTTTTTATTTTTTACTCCATACATATTATTCTAATAGTGCAAATTATTTGATAATTATCTATTTAATACATATTTCTTTAGAGATTTTGAAAGAAATGTTAAGAATGTGTATACCGTATTTAAATAATCCTCGTTTATGAATTCTCTCTCTCTCTCTTTCTCTCGTATATTGTGTATATTTGAAAATATATATTTACTTACCAAGTTTTTCTTTATCGATAAGCAGTAGAGGGTCTCGGGAGTGGCGATTTCTACAATACATTAATTATAAGTTTCTAATAACACAATTTCAAATGCCTAAAGCAATATACTTGTTACTCTTGGCGAATTGCTTTCCGAAAATGATATTGGCTCGCTAATATAAATCTTTTAAAACTAACGCTTTCTCGTTTTTCTTTTTCATACTTTTGTTTTCTCTTTGTCTTTCTCAGAAAGATAAATTCAATTACTGATATAGTTGAACATACATATAAATTTATAAAATTAATATAAATGATACAATATAATAATGCAAAATTTTTTATAATAACAGATAACATATTAAGTAATTTAGAATATGCCAAATACATATTATATAACACGTTAATTTTTGTGTATTAAGATATTATTTTTTAATGCATTGTAATTAACTGCTTAATAGCATGAAATATAATAACGAGAATAAAATTGTATTGAAAACTGTACTAAAAACTTCAAGATACGCTTTTCTTTGTATAATTAATTAAAGTACAAAATTATTAAGTATATTATTAAAATATTTAATAATTATTTGATATATTTAATTAAAACACTCACCGGATAAACCTAATTTCAAAGCACAATCTGTGAGAGTTCGATGAAAATCGAGCAATTCTTTTATATCAAATGTTGATGTTTTTCTTTTATAATCGATTATAAGATCTGCCGACTGAAATCCACGGAAATGATTACATTTTAAAATATTATTTTTGTTATATTTTATATCACTATTTACTATATTTTACTATATTATATCATTACATTATAATATTATAGTTTTTAGGCTTGGTGGCACTACATCTATTGATTGTATAATATTAGAAAAGAAATGACATACAATAAATTAATTACTACGTATCTATAATTTTTAGTTTTCCCTTAAAAACAATAATTTCGTAATCCAGAAACTTGTAAAATATACAGCAAATGCATCTAAGTAAAATAATTTAATACTGTTAAAAATCGCTGTATAGTTCAACTGTCAAAAACTATGATAGCTAAAAAATATACCATTCTTTCAAGAATTGTTTTACATTTTTACATGACAGATATCAAACAGATATCTCAATTTGCCGCATATTTTACAAATTTTAGGATTACGAAATTATTGTTTTTAAAGGATAATTAAAAAATAAAGCTTTATATAACAATTAATTATTGCTTGTCATTTCTCGCCTCTAACGTCATACAACTAATAATGCGCTTAGAGAGAGTTAAGTCTTAAATTATTTTACTTAGAAAACAATTAAATGCATTTGTTCTGTACGATAACTTTGAAGCTTTTAAAATATAGAATTCTCCGCGTACGGTTTTGATGTATAAGGAAATTCTTGTAAAATATATTCAATGTTTTGTACATCTTTGTTTCATGCTTGCTCTTTTTTAAATTTTTGGTCTATGAATACTAATTATTGCATTACAAATTCTCGAAATATAATATATTTTAACGATTTTTAAATCTAAAATTTAAATAATTTTTTGGATATGTAATTTAAATAAAACACTCAAACGGAGTTCAAAAAGATATTTATGGATTAATTGAATCTTTTACGTACAACTCGGAAAAGAATTATTAGTCACTAATTGTCAATACTCACGACCGCAGCTAGTATACACGCAACGAATACTAGAGTCTTCATTTCGTTTAATTCGTTGGAACTCCAAAATCGATACTGACAATTGATATTTCGAACACGATATATATATATATATATATATATGCATACTTAATTTGATTGTGTAAATTATATAACATAATTGCATAACGTATAAGACTTATACCGCATACTTTGTATAAACAGATGTGCAAATTTATCTGTGACGTATTTTATTTAGATTTTGTATAAACAAATGTGTTGAAATTTTCTCGCCACGTGTATAACATTGCTCCTTTCTTATTTCATGAAGCGTCATTATTTACTAAGAACAAAATTTATACAACTCTTAATATGTGAAGCAGATAATTCCGGTCATTAAATCGGATTATAGTTTTGCAGCAAAGTTTTGTTGGGGTCTGTGAGATTACCATTGTGTGTGAGTGAAATTTTTTTGTGAGTAATCTTATATAAACAAAACACATTCAAACAGGTCTGTTCACATATGTTACTCGCATATACTCTGTCTAAAGTTAGAATACTATATAGTGCTATGAAAAGAAGGCTTCTGCGCAGGGTCCGAAATATATCATGAAACACATCAGTTTTCGATTTTAGACACCTTGATTAATCAAAAGTACCTCATATTCTCTTTGTTATATAATTATACTTTTTAAAAAGAATGACAATGCCATAATTTTTTTTTTAAAGTATGACTCTTTAGCTTTAAAATACCGTATTTTAAAGTCCTTAAAAGTTTTTTATTGCAAAGATATGATTTTTTTAAAGGAAAAGTGAATTTTTGAACAATTTTTTATTTTTGCTTAATGGTTTTTCCTTTATAATTTTACAATAAATCATTTTCCGGCAATGCCGATTATGCAGTAACATTTTTGCGATTCTGAACTTTCATTTGAAGAAAAAGATTGTTGAAAAATATTAATTGGAACCAAAGTTATAGCTTCTCAAAGTTGAAAAATTCTTCCAGACCGGAAAATATAGGGGAGACCAAGGCTATTCGTTAGGTGGGGTAATTCGTAAAAATGGAAATATCTTTGTATGGGTATATGTTAAAAATTTACTTTAAATACTGTAAACGCGTCCTAATGTAACGACGTTGCTAATAAAGTTTCGTTGGCGACGACGTCATATTGAAGTCGTGGCAGTAAAAAATGTGTTTTGCGACAGTCGAAGTAATTTCTGACAGTCAGCATTTCTTCAAAATTTAAGTAAGATAAATAAGATTCTTTTTGAAAACTTTGAATGTATCGTGCCTAGTTGAATGTATTTGAAACGTTTCGTGTTTACTTTTTGCTGTATGATGTTTATTTTTGTAGACCATACGTAATAATGCGTAAAGTTGATGTTAGGGCGATTCGAAACACCGAACGTCGAATCGTCGTTTGAACAATTTTTTCTTTTATATTCGCGTTCTATGTACCAAAATACATAACTTAATACTCAACAGGTGTAATTACACAAAATACGAATAGTCCCTGACTTGTTCCGAAAACGCTGAAGCAATAAAATTTTCTATTGTCTGTTTATTTTTTTTTATTGTGTGCAACTTTTCTTAATACTATATATCGTTTTCTGAATAAAACAGAGTCTTAACAACAGCTTTTTTACATTTTATCAACTTAAAACACAAATTTCAGAATATTCCCGGACTGATTACGAATTACCCCGGGCTTATGGCATATATATATATACTTGGCACTGGTCGACATATTTATATGTAGTTGAAAGCAAGTACATTTCCGTGTTTTATCTATAACGGCATTGTGAAGGGGAAAGTTCAACCTTTCAAACCGTCCAACTTTTTTTTTTAATGAATACAGGACTCAGGAAACGCAAAAGAAAAAAAAACTGCAACGAATAGCCCTGGTCTCCCTTATATGTTTACGTATTTTACAGAATTGGTATGTTTAAGGGTTAAGATAAATCATTTTTCAATAGTTTTTTCATAATATCAGTTTTAATCTCGGCTGCTGTTAAAATAGTTGTAGAACATTCGATGCATGAATAGTGCGAGCGAAACATAAAACATTGAGCGAATAATCTTTTTTAAATGTTTTTATTTTCCATTACTTATACGTTGTACAACTACATTTTATATATAAAAATAATATTTATTTTATATTAATTATATATTACATTAACATTTTATTTAAGATAATGATTTATCGACAAAAAAAATGGGATTTAAAATTCGGTACAACCAATGATCAGCAGCAATAATAAAGTACTTTTATATTTAAAATTTAAATTTAAAAAAATATACAAAAAAGTTAGACTCGTGAAATTGTAAATATGGCAAGTGTAAAAGGAGAGCAAGTACGAGTCAAGCGCGGTTGGTGGTGCGCAAAAGAATTCAAAAGAGGATTATAGTAATCACATAAATTTAATATCGAACGTTT
>QKQZ01015328.1:0-11320 GCA_003595255.1 Solenopsis fugax | reverse complement strand
TGTACAGCTCATGGTTCAGTATTAAAGTGATTATTTTATTATAAAACTTCTGCGTATTTATCACCTCTCGCCCGATCAACCCTTTCAGTCTCCCACGCAGTTCCGAACACCTGTTTTGAATGATGATAAACACAGCTTAAAATTATTTATCCATTTTTCTCTCCAGAAGCTAGAGATTGAAATTGTTGTATCTCTACAACGTGATAGTAATTTGTACTCTTCAAATCGTAATTAGTTTTGGTTTACTTCATTAAGCGTCGAGTACATTCGTGTTTCTTATGAGAAAAGTGTTATGACGATTTTTTTAAATTCGACATGCAAATATTCTTGTAGACTTCGTGCAATTACTCTGTTCTTTATTTCTATAAATTTCTCTGTCATTTCTTTTATTGTAAAATCAAACGGACTCACCGAGTAAAGTTCGATTTGAATTATGCTTGTGGTTTTGTCCGTATGGATAATGTAGTAGTGTTCCTGCTACACGTTGCTCCCAACAGTTCAGAATTGGCGCCAAAGCGAAAGGTGGCGCCCTTGATTGAGCACTTGCGCCCTCAGTCTCCTGCAGTTCTATTCGGTTCCGCCGTGTTATTTGTTCAGAGAACGAAGCAAATTGCCTAAATAATTTTCAAAATTGGTTGGAAAAATTTAATTATGGGAGGGAAAGGTCCATACGGACAAAATTACAAGAATAATCAAAATCGAACTTCACTCATTTGATTTTACAATTATGCTCTGTGGTTTTGTCCGTATAGATAATGTAGATGTTTAGAAGGCGATTTGCGTTCTGTAGAAAAGGGAGAAAAACTAGTTTTTCTGTTTATTAAACACTCTTATACAAAAATCTATACCTTGTCGAGGTTTATTGCTAGGAGGGCCTTCAACTAGAAGAAACTTACATCGCTAGTAACTAAATGATAGCGCGCGTTTGTGCGCTATTAAAATTATTAACGGAATAGAAAGAAACAAAGAAATGCTTTTGGCAGGCTCTAATGTAATTTCAAATACTCCTGTGCGTGTGCGTGTGCGTGTGTGCGCGCGCGCGCGCGAGTGTGTGTGTGTGTGTGTGTGTGCTCGAGAGCTTATCCATAAGAAATGAAAATCTTATCCATGAAGCTTTCAAACTCAGTAAGTTTCATATAATTATTTAGGACGTAGAACGGAGTTGCTGAACTCCTCCGGGTTTATAATCGGGTGGTTATAAAAATGTGCGAAAACTTGGGATGACCCCGACTAACCTACAGCCCGTTTTATTAGGTCTAAGGGTACCCCTTTTTGGGTTGTTCGAGAAGTCGAAGCGTGGCGCGTACTGTGCGAAGCAAAGAAATCGGTCCTAACTCCACAGTCTTCTAGGCTCAAACGTAACCAACGGCTGATCGTTTGCTGGCCAACAGCCTTATGAGGGCGAACGAAGGAAATGAAAAAGAAGTCGCCCGAGAAAGCACTCAAATTCTGGGTTACGTTCAAATAGTGTTTTACTAATTTGTAAATGCAAAGGCTTTCGTTATCTTCAAATGGGGAGAAAGAAAAGGACGGCTATGAACGTCCCGAGGCAGATGTTTTAATGCGCTCTGGTACTTTGATAATAAGTTTATCTCCCATAAAGATCTGAAATAGCTTGAAAAACGCAAGCGTCTGTACACGTCGCGCAATAAATGCCTTTCAATCCTGTTTTGGTATTGCGTGTTATCTTCTAAATCGTTTTCATATTCATTGCTATAATTGGACGGACCGGACGTAAATGCACAAGTTCTCCAATCTCTACAGCCTATGTTTGTGTGACATCTCATATATGATTATAACGTATAATCTGACATGTAACCTGAGCTTTGAGAAAAAGGTTCACGATACTGGTTTGGAACTCCAAACCTATTAAAAAAATATATATTTGCGGCAGATACATAATTTAATCAGAAGAGTTGCATGTTTTTTTAATTTATTGAAAACAGTTAAGAAAACATATAACATAAAGTTAGTAGGCCTATGTCAGTCGCAGCGTTCTTAGTGCTGAATAATCATTTTTACAATTTCCAGCTAATACGAACTGTCGCATTTTCATCGGACTTTAAATGCAGTCATTGAATAAAACCAGAATATTACAAATTAAATTGCTGAGCAAGTTTTTAAAATTATTTTTTAGCACTGAGAACCGCTACGACTGACATAGATCTGCTAACCTTATATTATATGTTTGAAATTTTGTTAGTATGAATTCTTGTTTACAATTAAGAAAATATTCTTTGTGTATTCTTTATTTTGTTTTGCAGCTGACAAACGACAAAGATAATATCAATTGGCAAACATCTCTTCCAAAATAGAAGCAGATTACATTAATAATTAATCCAAAAGCCATTCATCTCTGTAACTTGTTACAATGATTGTTAATAGAGTTCATCAGATTGTGGCTTCTCCCAAAGACTGTTCCACATTGCATAGACATAGTCGATTAAGATCTGTTGGGTCCTGACATCACTCTCAAATCATAATGGCTCACACATTTTCAATTGGATTTAAGGATGTATGTATGGGTGGTATCTCAAAAACATTACCAAGAATGTAAAAATTTCACAGATTGTTCTATTATTACGTTTGTGTATCTATATAAAATTTAAACACAATTCTCTTATTCGTTTAAAAATTATTTAATTTTTTGTTTATTTTTGATCTTATAAATAGCTTTTAAACGGGCAAGTAGATGTATATCAATTTTGCACAAATATTTATTAGAGTTTTGTCAGTATATGTAAAAATTTTGATCTAATTTATAACGCTCCTTCCTCATCATATTTGCAAAAATTGCGTTTTTTTGCTAAACAAGGAAGAAACATTGAGAATTAAATCAAAATTTTTGTATATACTAACAAAACTCTAATAAATATTTCTGAAAAAATTGATTTAAATCTACTAACTCGTTTAAAAGTTATGTCTTTAAAACTGCAACAAAATATAGTCAAATTTAAGAAACGAGACTCGTAAAAAACGAATTTTATTACACGTATTATTGTGTAACGAATATAAAGGACTGTCATCTATTGACAGTCCTTTATATTCGTTGGCTGGGTATTTACACACAATTATATCGAGCAGTATACCTGAATCAAACAACAATATTAAGGACAGTTTCCAACTTGTTAAAAAACTCAGTGGCACACACTTGGAAAATAAGTATATTCTTGTCTCTCTCGATGTAGTGTCTCTCTTTACCAACATACCCACTGAGCTAGCCATCAACAGTATTTCGAATAGATGGGATCACATATCTAAAAATTGCAGTATTCCCAGAGTGGATTTTTTAAATGCAGTCCGCTTCGTTCTTGAATCAACTTATTTCAAATTCGACAATACCATATATAAACAGAATTTCGGTACCCCCATGGGCTCTCCGTTGTCCCTCATCATTGCCTATTTGGTGCTGCAGGATCTGGACATAGAGATGCTTAGAACTTTCGATTTTCACGTACCTTTCTTTTTTAGATACGTAGATGATATTGTCTTGGCGATATCTTCAGATAAGGTGAATTTTACTTTAGAATCTTTTAACTCTTTCCATCCACGCTTACAATTCACCATGGAAATAGGAAATAAAAATAACAATAAATAAAGGCGGTAGATACGAGTCGGGCGCGGTAAACAGTGCGCGATAGGTAATAACCAAATGACTATGTAATCACATAGATTTCGAAGTGTCTCTTCGACCATCGTATGTGACGGTACTCAGAATATTTGTATCTACGACGTCTTAGTGAAATAACGAAAATTTCTCTTGTGCGTTTGAGCGTTTTTGATGCATCATTTTACTTGTTATTGCATCATTTATAAATTTGACTGCCGCAGTTTTGCAGTACGAGCCATGTACATATTTTTCGAGCCTATCAACTCGTATTATTTGTCAATTCTCTACGAGGAAGCCCTCTACCTCAATACCGGCGGCTATCAATGTCAACACTAACATCGTTTTTGAAGTTTGTAAGTTGAAGATGGCTCAAAATTAGAGCCGAAAGGTTCTTGTTATTAAATTTATTTTCGAAATCTATGTGATTACATAGTTATTTGGTTATTACCTATCGCGCACTGTTTACCGCGCCCGACTCATATCAGCCTTTATTTATTGTTATATTTACTTTTTCACGAGTCTCTTGTCTTATATAGGAAATAAAAAACTTGACTTTTTAGATACCACCATAATTCTCAACAAAGATGCTATCGTTTTTGACTGGTATCATAAGCCGACGTTCTCAGGACGGTATCTAAATTTTCATTCTTGGCACCCTGTCTTACAGAAGCGTAGAGTCATCATGGGTTGATCGTGCGTTTCTCTTATCCCATCCAAGATTTCACAAGAAGAATTTGGAACTTATTATTAGTATTCTTTTAGATAATGACTATCCTCTGGATTTTATTTTTAACATTATTCGGGAACGACTTAGATGACTCTTCTCGAAGCGATCTAAAAAGCAAGTCACTGACAACACTTCTGAAGAAGTGAAAAATATTACTTGGTGTACCGTTCCATATTTTCCTTTAATTTCTGACAGATTTAAAAATATTTTTAGAAACTCTGACATTAAAATAGCCTTTTATAGTTTCAACAAACTTTGTAAATTTATTAAAGTTCAAAAGGATGCTCTTCCAACATTTTTTTGTAAAAATGTAATATATAAAATCTCTTGTCGTGACTGCGACGCATCATATGTCGGACAAACGAGTAGACAAGTAAAAACACGCATTTCCGAACATCGAAATCACATTCACAGAGACACCTCCACTCATTCTGTTATTACTGACCACAGAATACAGTTAGGTCACGATTTTGACTGGGATGGTGCTCAAATTTTTGATCACGAGAGATTTTATTATAAGCGACTTGTTTCAGAAATGGCCTTAATTTACAATCTGACACCGAATGCTTACACCACGGGTACTTGTCTATCGTCAATAATCTGTGATTTGTTTAGCTCATCTTATGTATCTTTCGTTATGTTTATATTTATACTATCTTATTACCGGTTTTGACCTGCAGCATCTACATATGTACTGGTTTAGTGTGTCGTCGACCATCGCACGTGACGGTTCTTTTAACATACTTATCTGCGATGCTTTAGTGAAATAAGAAAGATTTTGAGCGCTTTTTTTGATGCATCAATTATTCTACTGTGCGTTTGTGCATCAAGTATAAATCGTCCGCGGTTTTTAGGATGAGTTTCTTCCCTTAAAGTTCATTAGATCTATATTTTGAACTAGGGCTCACATTATTTCCTTCCACAGTGTGAGCCATGTACATAATATTGGAGCTTAATAACTCGCATTATTTGTAAATTCTTAACGAAGAAGGTCTCCACCTCATTACCGGCGACTATTATTGTTTGAAGATTTTGTAAACTGAGGATGGCTCGAAATGGAGCTGAAACGTTCGTCGTCTACAGTGGCGGTTAAAAGTTTCCGGCCAGTTCGGTTTTCTTCAATCATTCTTACAAATAAAGCAGTTAATAAACCACACTTTTTTATGAGGAAAGGCACGTCAAAACAATGCTAATGATGTAGTATATATTGTTTATTAAAGCAATATAACTTTTTCATTTACAAAAAATCAAAATTTACATGGACAAAAGTTCCCGACCGCATATATTTTTGCATCTTACGGCCGCTGTGTGTTGCTCCTCCAACTTGATTGAACAAAGAGTGTTAGTTTGTAAATAAACATGGCTCGACACACAAGTATTCAACTGCATGAGACGATTTTGCGGCTCTGAAAACAAGGAAAAAAAGCTCGCCACTATTGTGGCTATTATAGCTCCCTTAGAAAGTAGGCGCAGAATTTCTCTATCACAGGCCTCTACAATGGCTGCAAAAAAGTTTGGCTCTTGTAAACGACTACGAGTAGGCGGGGGTGAGGAAAAAGGTATCTCGTAATCTCGAATCGCTTTCAGCACCTCTGGATCTCGCGATACCTTTTCCCACTGCAATATATATTTGGAAAGTCTACCGGCCGTTCTTACTTCCTCTAACGATGAGAGCATGTCCGGGAGCAAGATCGATGACGGGAGCTGCGGGATCGGTCCGACTTCGTTCTGGCCCCTATACTGCGAAGCACAGTGTTTGTTTTGACACAGGGGCTTTGAGCTTTCCCTTATAGGTTGAGAGTTGCTTCGCTGATTGTTGTTGACGAGGTTGATAGCCTGTTTTAGTCATCGTACTAGGGCCTGAAGAAAATCTTGATAGATCCTTGCCTGCCTTTTTACAGGCTTGAACTGATTTCAGACCTTCCGCAAAAGTTGAGCCGAAAAGCCATTCCTCGACTGAAGATTGGTCGGCTGCAGATTTTTCCACGAATGTCAGACATGACTTGATGACAGATTGTCTGGTCAGAGACAGCCTATATTGGTGGTCCGCCAGGAGGTGAATGCCATCCGCCAATTTTGCAATAACGGCCTTTACATTCGCATGTAAAGGTCGGCTTTAATAGGCTTTCAAGAGATCCGAGATTCCAGAGCCAAAAGTTGAGGCAAGCGTCTATCTGTAGCTGAGCCTTAATTTGATATTCATCCCGCTTTAAGACGCTGATATTTTGATAATGCCGACTTTATCTCGTTGTTCAACTTGAGGGGTTCAATATCTGCTAAGTTTCCTTTAATTTCGAATTTTGAAAGCAGATTCAGACGCAGATCTTCTTTTAGGCCCAAGCGAACCTTACCTTTAGTGGACTCAAAAATAATAGGGTCCCAGAGACTCATTTGAAACCGGATGCTCTCCGAACAATTCTTTTATTAGCGAGGCGTCATTTTCTTTATCTAAATTCGGAGAGTTCGCAATAATTACCTAGGGGTCGAAGCAAACCGTCGGTATACTTCGCTGGTCTGAAAAATATAAAAGGCATGGTCAGATGAGGCAATCGGTTATGTTCCTTCAATGCCGTAACGAAGGAACATATCTGGTTCGCCACCTCGGTCCTGAAGAACCGTCTGCCCATCTGCCTGCGCAGTAACCTCTGTATGGGAGATTTGTATCTCTCCCATCAGAGAAGGATCAACGTCCTCTGCTATGACGTTCTCTGCTACAATGTCCTCTATTATGACGTCCTCTGCTACGACGTTTTCTGCTACGATGTTCTTTGCCACGACGTCCTGGATATGGCTCGAAGCGTCTATTTCAGGGATCTTCGGATTGGTGTATTCTTTCATAAAAGCTAGAATTTCTCTAAGAGCGGAATTCAACTCACCATGTTGTAATGAGGGGATAGGAGAGTCCGAGCACGAGGCATGCAAACTAACCTCTATTGAGACTGCGTCGAGATCCACCTGCGAAAGATCCCGTATAACTTAAAAACTAAGCCCCGGATAAATTTTTGCCAAAGAGAAAATTGTCTCAGAATTCGATTACGAATATGTCTGTGAAAGGACAAGTGGTTATTCTAGTATATATAAAAGTTGTAAAGTTTTAAATACATTAGATAGCAAATGTGATCTTGAATAACGTTATTGAAATTCAGTTTAAAAGGACAATGGGTAAAATAACCTAATTTGTGCCTAAATGAACCTTTCTTATATATGATTTCTTATATTTTTTTAATGTGCTGAATCATTTGCAAACGTTTATTTTAAAATTTGATGGAAAAATATTGAAAATCTTAATCAGTAGCAAAGTTTCGTCTAAATCTGAACAAAAACTCGAAAATGACATCTTATATTCTTTTTATCTTTGTTATTTCCTATCCCACCTCTCTACTCGCGCGCGCGCGCGCATGGATATACAGAGTGCTCCGAAAATGCCGGGACTCCTTAATATTTCGAAACTAAGCATTTCTGAAAGAAATGTTTCAAACAAACACTGATACGATTAGTAAATAGATCTTTTTAAACCATACATATGTTGTTTGAAACATTTTAATCCTATCAGTAAATAGATCTTTTTAAACCCTACATATGTTGCTTGACCTTGAGTGGGACCAAGGTCATATCAAGTTCAAATTGATTTATTCAAATGAAATATACAATTTTTTATTTCAAAATCTAATAGCTGGTGTCAAAAGCTTTTCAAAATATTACAATAAAATTATTTGTTATTAAGTATTTTTCGAGTTATGATACTTAAAGTTTCATAACTCAGTTCATTCAACTAAGTTGTAGACTTTATGTGAATTCTGCGAAGCGAGGGCCAGGATACGTAATAAATACAAGAGAATTATCGTGCCAAGTAATATGTGAGCCTTTAATGATAAATCGATTGTACAAAAGACTGAGTAAAACTCAAAACGGAAAGTATGCGACGAAAAAATAAATCAGAGCCGTATACATTAGCATCTGTATTTTAATTTTGTAGGAAGAATTATATGTTTGTAAAATCAATACGAAGTATAATTTGTTTAACAAAATGGTATTTTTGTTTAACAAAATGGTTGGTAACACAGACGACTCCAGCATCGCGTTAAGGGAATCCTAAAGCAAAGGCTGAACTTCTTCAATATCGATAATAAAGATTTTTTTCGAACAAGAGTCGAATGGCATGTGGACGCGCGCAGGACGAAGGTTAAGGGCCTAAGAGAAATGGTTAACTTATAATCTTAAGATAAGTTTTATAACTTAAGTCTTTGTCTTAATAACGCATAACTGTCCTGTGTCTCAAGTCTTAAACTAAAAAAAGATTCTATTCGTAACTTAAGACTTGAGGCACATGACAGTTATTGTGCGTTATTAAAAACAAAGAATTAAGCCATAAAACTTGTCTTAAGATTATAAGTTAACCATTCTGCTTAAGCCCTAAGAAGAACAGATCTAAAGCCAGGCGAGTAGGTTAGCGCTCTTTTCCAAAGCATTAATAAATACATCATCTGCATTTTCTCTTCAATTTCAATGCCAACTATCACAAAATCCGGCACTTACAACGAAACGCAATACTGCTCTTCTTTATCACTCTGTATCTCAATTTGCATTTATAAATGTTATTCATGTTAATTTTTTATTTGATCCTTCTAACCTTAGTTGCAATGAAATAATATTGTCCTTACATGTTGTTAGGAGAGAATGATTTGATTTGGTATATATTAACTGTAGAATTTTAATATTAAGCAAATATATTGTTGTCAGATGATAGTTTGTCAAGTGCCAAAATCAAGTTACTATAAATTTTATTTTTGTTATTGACATGAAATGAACCGTTTTCTCTTTCATTTTTGTGCGTACTTTAATTGTAAAAGGATTTGAAATTCTGTAAAGCCAATTAAAAAATGTTCTTTAAAAATTGTCGGTAATTTGACTTTAGGATCTCTTAAGAATGGGATGTTAAAATTAGGGCAGAATTTCCTCGATGTCGGTTTTACAGATTTTTTTCGAGCGAGGATCGGCACGTGGTCACGCGCAGGGCGAAGGGTAAGGGGAATAGCACTGGAAAGGCCAGACGAGAAAGATAGCGTTCTTTGTTCAATGCACTCATAAATACATTATCTGTTTTTACTCTTCGATTTCAGCGCCATCTAACACAAGATCTGTCACCTATGTTTGACAAAATTACTGTTCTGCTTACCATAGTCATGTTCACTAAGCTAAACGTAAACGAAAACTAAATCAGTGAAAATCTTTTTCGCTAGACGTTCAATCGTAATTTCACACGGTATTATTCTTTATTATAGTATTTTCCGAACCCCTACCGTAAATTCGGTATGTGAATCATATGTCAATAGTATATGATTGATATATGAATCATATCCGATCGTATAAGAATTATATGCGAATCTTATACGAATCGTATGCGATCACATGCTAATTGCATGATTAGACATATGATGGTATACGATCGTATACGAATTACATATCACCGTTGGACATTTGTTTCGGAATCACATGTGACATGTTTGACGTATGTTCCGAATCATACCGAATAAGATTGCATATAAGGTACATACGATTTTTATATGACTAGTATGCGACCACATGGTAATCGCATTATTAGATATACGATCATATGCGACCGCATACGAATTACATATTACGGGCGGAAATTATATAGAATCACATGTTTAACATACGGATTTATCGTATAAGAATAATATATGATTCAATACAAAGCACATTTATCATATACGATCTACATCTCATACGAAATACATATTTTGCCAAACGTAACTGAAAAAATTTTTTATCAATATTTCAAATATTTTAATATATATATAGCCATATGGCTATATAAGCATCATATTTAAAGTGCAATTTTATGTTAAATTACTTACATAATAAAGAAATGTGTTTGGTACGTGTAAATGTAAATTATAATATATTACTATACACATTATTTTAAAATGTATGATATACAGAACCAGCAGAAAACTTTTTAAAGACAGATTATCTTCATGAAAATCTAAAATTTGTCTTTTATGAAAATTGGATCCAAGGCAAGGAGAAATACAATAAATTCATGACTCTGAAAAATGAAGGCAACAATATATACAAGGGACGTCCCATATTGGTTAAAAATAGTATTTTATATGATAATCCAAAATTTATCCTGTATGCAAATAAGATCCGAAGCATAATTTTCGAAATAAAATAAATTCAAGGTCTTAAAAAAGTATTTAAAAAAATTAAAACATATTTATTTCTCAAAAATTATGCCTCGTCCTTACTTTCTTAACCGGAAAACTTATCTTTTTAGATTTTCATAAAGAATACTCGACATTTCTTTCATCACCCAATATGGAGTGTTTCTCATACATTGTGACCTTCATTTTTCGGTCGAGTCATTGTTTTTGTCAAAAATTTCGCCTTGTATCCTATTTTCGAAAAGGACAATAAATCTTAGATTTTCACTAAGGATATCAGTCATTAAAGTTTTTTGTCAGTTCTAAATCGCATATAATATGCAGGGTGTCCCTGAATCCGTAGAGGTGTTTCTTATAAGTGAATTCTTTGGAATATTCTGAATTGAAAATTCTTATACGAAAATGTCGAGGCTATAATACTTTTCTAATTACAAATGATTAAAGTTGACCAATTATAGCGCCTAGAATTCATGCGCTCAGGCATGGTACATCGCACAGTAGTGAAGATGCCCTTCTACATTGGCTAACTTTCTATACATATGAACTTAATTTTTTATATAATGATAAGGAGTCACTTTTAAACTTTGCCTTGTTCATCAGTGATAATTTAATTTAAATTATTCATAAAGATTAATGTCAAACTAATATTACGAAATGTCAAGCGCTTGCATAAATCGAACTGTCAAAACTATCAAATGAAGTACGTCGACGTACTTCATTTGATAGTTTACCACGGTGCTAAGTGCCATCCCTGAGCGCGCGAATTCTAGGCTCTACAATTGGATAACTTTAATA
>QKQZ01015306.1:0-20724 GCA_003595255.1 Solenopsis fugax | reverse complement strand
GTCATACGCCGACGTCGGCGGCGGTGCTCGGTGGTGGTACCGTTATTTCGCGTTCTTAAATCTCAAGCGGTTCACCGAGCGCTCCCGGTAAACATGTTTGTCCCGAAATTGGGCTGTAGAGTCGTCGAAACGCAACGCTCGAGCCTCTGAAAGTTTAATTTAGGGCAAGGAATTGTGTGCCCCTCCCTCCCTTTTTTCTCCCTCTTTCCCTCTTTCCCCTTGGAACGCTCGCTAAGCCGCTTAAGATATAACGAGAAGACTCTATTTATTATCTCCCTCTCTTATCCTTTTTCTAACTCTATCATTCTGATCGATCTAACTTAATTTATTGATCAAAATTTTACGACATTACCCTTTCTCTTTCCTTTACTTCGCTTAGTACTTAAGGTATCCGTCGAGGAATATTCCCGGAATTTGGGAATATGTTTTATGTATGTGTTTTAAGCACACACACACACACACACCCACACACATACACATACATACACGCAACACGTTCATACATTCCTATACACACACAAAGATGAAACGTATGAGATCACACACGCAATGCGCGAAATGTGTTGTATACGTTATTATACCAGCGCGAAAAATGTATCCACAAAACATCCGTTACAATTAATTGTTTGAGAATTATTTTAATTACATGATCATTTTTATTTATATAAATCTGCGCGTTTCTCCTCTTTTTCTTGACCATCTTTCCCTTACGTAAATTAGGGAATAACGTAGACGAAGAAAAATCATAATTAGTTTTAGAGTACTTGGTATTTTCTTCTTCGACCACGAAGCTCAAGATATTCAACACAACCTTTAATTTTGCACGATCAATTGAAGGCGCGATTGATCTCGGAAAAAGGTTTGTATTTGGCGATCATAGCTTTACGTTCCTTCGCAAATCTCTTTACTTTTCGATACTCCTGAGCTAAATCGCATAAACTGCTTTCGGATTCCAATTTCTTGGTTAATTTCTCTTGAAATCTGCATCTGGGCGACGAAGATTATTTTTAGATTTCCCGCGTACAATTCGGAAACTTTATTATTAGCTTACTTCAACATATCGTTTTTCCAGTCACTTGCTTCCACCATATAAGATGCTACTTCTTTATTAAAATTCACAATTGTACCTAATTCTATCCTATTAAAGTAAAACGAAAATAATTAATAGAAGGCCATAATTAATTAACATAAGATTATTAAGTATCTAAAAGTATATATCAGTCAAGATAATCACGAAACCTGATACTTTTATTTCTAGCAGAAAATCGTAAACTGATATTCTTCCGATCGACGATTCTCAGGCTAAGAAATTCATTTAATTTCATGCAAATTATTTTCATGTGATAGATGTCTTCTTTCGGAAACTCTTGGTTACCGTTCGATCTAAAGACATGAATAATGTATTAATTGCAATTATTAACGGACGGGTATATCTTATATGTAATTTGCTAATGCATTAATTTTCAACACGTGTAATTTAATTCGTATAAAACATTTTATGTAGGACAATATCTCCGAACGAGAGAAAGATGCGCTTAACAAAATATACGCGCGCGATTGTTGTAATTTATTTCCAGAATGGTAATATGTGGCGTAATTAGACTGCTTTGTTTGGATAGAATTCGCTCTACTTTTTTGCCTGACATACTTGCTCCCGACCTCTTCTTGTCGTTCCTCGACAACAGGTTTCTGCACTTCAGCGACCTTCTTTTCCTTATTTCTCGAGCCGGACGGTGATATCGGTGTCTTAACATTTCCGGAACTGCGAAGCCAATCAAACGTAATCGGAACATGATGCATGTGAACATCGATGCTCCATATAAGTATATAAGTCTTTGAAAGAGTATCTCACCTTTCCGCTGATTTGTCAGCCGGTGGGAAAAATTTCATTTGATTGGTTAAATTTTCCTACAATTGAAATAAAATCTGCTTTATTTTATTTCATGCAATTTATCGATTATCGAATAGTATCATTTAGAGTATTAAATCTCTCTTAGATAATAGTATCTCATTTGATCTGTTCTTATTCCGCGTTATTCTTTTCATAAACAAGTTCTTAAATCGAATAAATTTGTTAATCTATTCGGGAAAGTTTTAGGAAAAGCGCGCGCGTAAAAGTTGCGTTTTTACATATTTTCCATCCGTAATCCGTAATCCGACGGAGAAGTTAAAGTAGATGAAAGGTTTTAGCTCCATTCGCTTATTCATGATTGATCGAAAATCTATACTGCAGGAAGAGGGAAAAGCTCCGATAAACATCGTTCGTTCACGCACCGTGTACACGGTCTCGAGTATCGATTCCCTCGGATTCGTGTTCCAAGTCCAAACGAGGGGCAGACCGGCGGGATTGTCCGTAAAAATTCCTCCGATCTGGTTGTAGGACAGCCTGCAGAAGTAATTGGAGTCCTGAATTGGCGAGCGAGAGAGCCACCACGACAGTAATTAAACATTCTTTGTAAATTCTTTTTCCGAACACAAACCTCGCCGCGCCGTCCATGTCGAAAACGACGCCGTATCCCATCGTGTCGAATATCGCCAAGATCTGAGACTCCCTCTCGATCGCCAATGCGTCTTTGCCTCCTGGCGTGAACACAGTATACATATCGTCTTGAAATCGATAGCAGCGATTTTTTTAAGCCCGCCCGAAAGCCGGTCCGAGACCGAATTGGTATTTACGAATGCGATCGTCGCGAATCGAAACGCTTCGGCCATAAGGATTGCCAAAGTTAGTCGATATATCTTGTGGAATATTTAACGAGAGTGTATTATCTCGATCTGTTTTCGACTTTTCGATAGACAACGATAAATTCGTAATTTAACTGTATTATGTGTTCCATATACATATATATTGATACACAAGATATTCCAAAATTACCGAATATTAATCACAGATGATAAAAGGAAATGTAACGGTGGTGTATCAATATCGAGACATAAATGTTTGAGAATAACATTAAAAATTAAAATTCCGTTTTCAATAAAATTTAAACTTTGATTATGTTATTTTAAAGCACTTGAATTGTCACGTAACTAACACACAAATCAAGTCAGGATAATGGTCACCTCGTTCCGTTCTCCTTAAAAGACCTGTAAGGACAAGGAATCATCCGGTGAAAACATCCGGTAGTAATGGAATACGTTGTGTAACCTGCATTATTATGTAAATAACTCAATTACATTTCCGGTTTTCCGGCCTGTAGATTCTAATAGCCAATACACCGTTGGGATAAAACAACTCGCCAGAACCATCGGGATGGAATCTCGAAAACAGCGTTAATCCATCGTCATAATATTTCATGCTTTTGAGCCTGAATTTTTTGGACCTAAACGTTCAAACAAATTACTGTATCGTTTACCGATTAATTACACAATATCACATGGCTCTCGTTACGGCGGATTAAAATGCATGCTTGTTTGTGATGCCGTTCCATTAACTTCGTCGGCCTAATTGTTTACTCGTTAGTAACTAATCATGTGCGAAGTTGGCTGTAACATAATTTACTTGGTCCGCTATTTAGCCTGTTATTTGGCCCGCCTATTTCTAAACTGCTTTAATTCAATTCATTAGCACTCAACCTATTAATTTACCTAATTCGCGATAATCATCTAAATTAATTTGTCTTTAATAAATTAATTTTGCATTAAAATATCGTGCTGCGTGTTAACTTTACCGATATCAGACTTTGATAAATATAAACTTCGTGATCCTATAGTAGATGAATAACACGATTGTTACTATTTGTAACATGCCATTCGTATTGTACGCTTGTATCATTTTTCGCGTCTGGATATCACCTACCAATCTGTGCCGGGCTTCGCCGGTCTTTACGCTTGTATCATTTTTCGCGTCTGGATATTACCTACCAATCTAGGCCGGGCTTCGCCGGTTTGGCTTCATATCGCACGATCTTTCTCATGATTTTGGTAACCGGCAATCGGGTCCAGCCGAGCTCCACAAAGTGCGCGTTCGATAATTGATACTCGATCGGATTTGAAGGGTCTGTACATGCAACAGGAATCTTTCTGTAGTTGAACTCTGATAACCAGAATCGATCGCGTTGCATTGTTCCGCGATACACAATGATAATGCGATTGGTAATAGCATGAGAGGACTGCCGGAAGCGATCTCAATTAGCCCTAAGCAGAACGTCTGCGTCTCATCAATGGCGTGTGCATTGCATATCAAATTTAACTTTGTTTTTGGACTTCCGAGATGATGTCTCAATTTTTTTCATATACTCTGTGCCAATATTTTAGATGAGTGTACACTTACTAGCTGCCCGCCCTCTCGTCACCCCAGAATCATCGTTTCCTCGGTCGGTTGACGCTCCTTTGCGCTTTCCGTTGCTCACAGGAAGTTCTTCCTCTTCATTACGAACGGAGCGTCCCTTTTCCGCGTCGCCCACTGAGTCCGCCGTTCTTTTACTTCCGGGCCCCTTACTCTTACTTAGAAGCGTCGTATCTGCCTGTTCATCCTTATCCTTCTCTTCTTTCTTCCTATCTCGAAGAGCAGCCGGGCTTCCCTCGACGTCTTCGCGTCGATCGCGTCGACTATGCTCATCCCGCTCGAGCCTTTTGGCCGGTTTCCTCGATATCTCCATCGTACTCACCTCGTTCTCCTCGACTCGATCCAATCGGTCGATCTTCTCCGCGCTGCTATCCGGCAATCGTCTCTCGCGTTCTTCCCCGCGACGTCGTTGATAAGGATTCTTACTGGGATTTCTGCGCCCGCCGTCGCTTTTCACCTCTTCCTCCTTCTCCGCCGCCGCCATCGCGTCCTCCGTATCTCTGCCTCCTCCTCTTTTTTCAACCGCGATCTGCGATCTGTTCGTTTCTTCTTGCACATCACGTTGAGCCGAGCGGCGATCTTGCCGGTTCTTATCTTCGACTTCGCCGAGTTCGCGCTGATGCGGATTATTGTCACGTTTCTCGCGTATTCTTTCTGCCATCGTGTCGGTATTTCTTGTACCGTCGTCGCTACGTGCTCCACCTGCCGACGTATCTGTTTTTCCACGCCGTAGCGAACGACTGCCGTTCGTTTCCGACAGATCCTCGCCGATGATTTCGTCAGAGCGACCAGTTTCGATGTCTGATCCGATCGGACGTCCGATTCTTTTCGAATTGACTTCCCTTGACGTGTGCGGGATGTTACGTTGACGCTTGCTTTCCTCGCATGCTTTCCTCAAATCGCTCGGATTTGTTTTCATTCGAGAGTCAGTGTGGTTCTCGTAACGATTCTCAAACATTGTACGCGTGTTATCTTTAGTGGTAGTTAATTGTAGATCCATGTTATTGCAATTGTAGATTTCTGTAAAGCTGCCTTTTTGCACAACATCCTTACTAGAATAAATTTCGTATTCAGCATCGTTGAAAATGACAGAATCCAATTTTGATGCATCCTACGAGAATGTAGTAAATGTATCTCAGTCATGCGCGTAAATCCGTCATTAAAGCATGTAGTTTTATTAGCGAAATTACTTGTGACGCGTAGAACGCGAATCGTTCCTTTGATAGTCGATCAAAAGATTTGGCTCCAAAGTAACAATAACGTTCCTAAAATAAATTGTACGGAAATAAATATCGTTTTTCTTCTGAGAAGGATATGCAAAGGATATGCTATTAAATCTTTTTGCATTTCGTTAGAATATTGTGTTAATAACTCGTATTTCATACTGCGTATTGCCGAGTTTCATCGTTGATAATGCTGTCGCAGAATTTGCAGATTTTTAAATGGGTTCGTGTTTCACATGGTCTTCCTCCCCATTCGCGAATAAAATTACTCACGAGATTTAGGAGAGTCTTTGTCTGAACATGCGCCGGCGGTTCTGCAATATTACAAGATATTTTATGCAATGAAATGCTCGAAAAGCATCGTGCGAAAAATGCTATATCCCGTGAATTAGCGACCGTGGCAATAAAAATAACTAAAGAGATAGTCGCTTGTATAAGTCGTAGCGCTTGTATAATTTATGAGGTAGCGAAATAATTTTATCTAACGTAATGCATTTTCGAGATTTATCCAGCGTATGAAATTGGTGTTTAATTATTTAAAAGATACTTTATTAATAGTACTAGTATTTTATTTGAATAATACTTTTAACTTGATAGCAGATTATCATATTCTCTACTGCCTCTTTTATTAACACAGATAAGGACTGAAGTTTTTTGGATGCTTGGGTGCACGGTAAGTCAGCTAATTCAAATAAAACGGATTCAACCTGAGACGAATAATTTTTCGTCGGCGATGGTTTTGTAAGATTCTTCATTATAGTCTCACTCTGAAAAATTTGTATACAATTACAGTTTAAATAATATAGATGTTCCTATTTTAATTTCTTACATTATTTTATTGATTTTTTAAGATTTTTTAATATTATATTAAATATTGTTATTAATTTCTGATAATTTGTTATATTTACTCTCATTATATCTTTTAATATATTTGTCAATTTAAAACAACACACATTACGGAAAATATTTGCGAACGAACTTGGACGTTTAATTCCTTGTTTTAATCGATTTTTATAAACGCCCGATGCCGTCGTTTCATTCTCTATCATTATTTTAAGTTTTTTATGTTATTTGTAGCGGCATTTTTTGCAATAAACAAAATATTGAATGTAGAGTTAAACGTGGATGTATTGCGGCGCGTTTTTTATTTGATTAATACGTACAAAGAATACAAATGTTTATTCGATAAATTTGAAAAAAACAATTCAACATATGACACACTCTCAAAAAACGAGGATTAGCATTGTCGATAAATGCTTATTCATTAATTTTTATTTGATTAATGTTCGACACTTTTCGCGCATATTTTTTATAAGTTTCGATGTTTTAGTTAAACGCGTACGTTATCAGATTACGTTGTTTTAATATCATACCGATCAGTGTAAACGTTTTGATATTTTGATCAGCCGTGCTGCATCACGAGAGAAGTGGCAGTTTTGATATTTGCACAATAACAATTATTTCGCTTAAGTATACTTTAAACACGAGAATTGATTTCCGATGTCAGTTATTGCGTAATTGGGAAATGTTCTACTATGTTTCCATATATCACATCGATCAATGTAAGTGAGCACGTAAAGCACGTTATAGTGATTTAATTATATTTACATTGTGCCTTTGAAATGACTTTGACTTTTGCTTTTTGCTATTCGCTCCTTTGATAAAATAAATATATCAAAAGAAAATTAAAGTATTTAAAAATTATATAAATATTGCAAAGGTTATGAGAGAGATACGAATGTATATAACTTTGATTGTAATTTTACAATTGACACAAAAAGTAATAAATAATATAAAAGGTTGTAAAGAAAGAAAATTACTTCGTTATTAAACAAATTAACGCCATCACCTTCGTTATTGTGAAGATTAATTTTTCTCAGCACATCCAGCTTTCATCGAAGGCGCCGACAAGCTTCGTTGCGACGGATTCGTCTCTCACGTTAGTTTTGAATTTTATACGAGGTTAGTTAGAATTTCGCGCAACGTGGCTGATTACGAGCTTCATGGCGAATCTTTCTAGCGAATCAGTCTGCCGTTATACCATTTGTTTCGCCGATACCAATCTTGGTCGTAAATCGTCGGCTTCTCGTGACACTTTTTATCGATAAAGCGAGCCTCCGACAGGCGACAACTGACATTCGTTACACGAAGTGAGATAACCGCGTTTGTTTCAATTTTCGCGATAACCCACAGCCACCTTTATGTTTACAATGCCATTTGCAACGCCAATAAAGTATACGGGCTATTTTAAATTAAAGAGAAGAAGTTAATGACACAGCAGTTTAGGAGCCTGCTTTTTCGAATTAATAGCAAAATTAATATTGATACACTTGCATAACATTTTTATCGTTTTATTGAATTATTGAAGCTTAGGAAATAAGGTGGAACGCATGTATATTTTATCGCGCATACAAAGTACCGATTAGCGCAAGTGGCAAATCCTTTTATCAATCACCTTGATTGCCGAGAAGAATAAGAGAATAGGGTGCAAGCGTTTCGCGTTGGTGTGCCTGAAAGTTTTTTTATGACGCCAGATATAATTTATTGGCCACTCCAAACAAGTCCCCGTACTTTTATATGCGAGCGCGCGCTCCTACGAAACTGCAATATTCATTTGAATACGACCGAAAAAGGGTAGAGAAACGGCGAGAGAAATAGCGTTGCTGAAATCAACATATCCTACGCGCTTTTGTGTTCAGTTTCGAGCGGCGTAAAAATAAAAGTTTATACGGGAGCTATGTGCGTGCGAGCGATTGCTTACGAGGTAGAACGTAATAAAAATTTCATCTGTACACGTATTGTAAAATGCGATGCGATGGAAATTATTGAGATATCTTGGAGTGGGCGGTGTAATGTATGAAAATTAAAGCAAATATTCAATTACGAATTTATTTTCTAAGGTATGACGAAGCTGTTGGGCTCATATTCATTATTATACCTTTATCTTTTAATAAATTAATTAGATAATATGTAAATATTCCTTTGTCATGCATCTACTTGCTGTAAAAGCAGTTATCTAAGGATAATGTAATTAATGACACGTACATGTACTTTAACGAATCGCGCGAACGTTTATGTGAAATACAACAATCGTTCGCATATACACATAACCATCGCTCACATATACTCGACCGGCGATTATCCTGGTATTTACGAACCTTCGATGCGAATCGAATTTCCGCATTCGAACGACATAAATTCCAGGAATACGAAATCGCTATCGTGTATAAGAGTATACCCCAAACGATCTCGCGCATGGCGTTGTTACGCAGAACGGGAAAGGTTCACGTAGAATTTTTACGAGCTTCCAGAACTGTCTCGATGGTCTTCCGCGTCCCACGGGGGTCGTATATGTGACGGCGCATATATACTCTAGATTAATATAATATCACGAGGCGCAATGTTAATATCGTCACGTGAGCGCAACGGCGGTATGCATCATATGAGGAGAGCCTCCTTGTGTACCCTTTGCAATAACCGTGAGAGAGGTAACGAAGCTTGCTTATTCCAACACGCGGTATGTGTGAAATAGCTTTCTACAATAGTGGAGAAAATTTAAATGCCGCGTTTCCCCGGCAGCTTCAAGTGCATCCGCGCCGCGCGCATTCCAGGAAAGAGTCTGAATTTCGGCGATATCATAGCATGCGCGCGTGAGAGAATGCTTGCAGGACCTATCAGCAGCCGCGAATGGCACTTAAATTGACAAATTCGCGACAAGTATTCCGTGAAAGCGCTCGAATCATCTTCGCAATCTTAACATTCCCAATGGTCGTTCTGATAAGCTGTTCAAATAAATTCCAGGACTCTCTTTTCAAATAAATTTCCTCGATATAATCCGACGTAGTGATAATCTTTATAAAAATCTCACGCCGTCTCAAAGATCAGTTTTCCACGTCATAAATTTTTTTATAATTTTTGACACGCCGGATGTTTTGAATTATTCGACAATTATTAATAAAAATAGAATGAGCAAGCTTGACAATAATTTAGCTGAAATTATACGGGGGAATGCTACGCGTTTGTATTAATAATGGTCCGCTGAATACATCTGCATGTGCAGCGGATGACAACGGACTGGCAGTTTTATAGGGATTGAACATGTAGTCGCATAAAAATTACAGGCTTGGTGGACTTCAGCAGAATTGATGCTCACAAATATTACGGAATTATGAACGAGAGTTAAATATCTGTTCGAACGTTTTATTCATTTTCATAAATCGTTAATCTCCATACGTTTAATCAACTTTAATCTCGATCGTGTCTTTCAAAATCTATCTAGTGGCTAAAAAAGTATCTCGCTTTTTCATGAATGTGGAACGCGTATTAAATTTGCATCGCTTCCAATTATTTTAAGACCAACCTAGTAATTTCGCGACCTTCTTAGCCAGCTCTTTATGTGACACGATTGCCTATTATAGTGTCGACACGATACTTAAATAATTCAAAGTATGCTCAACGTACGTGCAGGACGAATGGATAATCGATAAGAGTCGCCTATGTATATCGGGGGCTGGATAAGTTTACGTTAGCCCTCCCGTTAGGTTGCGACGGTTGCGTGCAGTTCTCTAATTGCGTACGAATCTGATTTTCATCAAATATCGACATTGATGCGTTTGCGCGATTGATGGGTATATACAGAATTAATGAGCGTGAATTGCGCTGTCGAGCGATGCGTATTACATATTCGATTAGAGAAATTATCGGAGCAACGTGATTAACTTTACGATTCTGACTGATGAGGCATTATCTAAAAATATTATGTGATATTTTCCGATAACATAAACGTAATCGTGAACAAATGTGCGTTACAAGAGTCGTAAAATTAAATTTTAATTAAAGGGAACGACAATTTTTAGGTTGAACTATTGAAAGGATTGCAGTATTGATTTCACGAAAGATACACTGAGAAAAATCTCTCGGAAAAAATCAATATAATATTGTAGACTTTATTTTGTCAGATAAGTAACTTTAAATTTTAATATAATGGAAAATAGACAATACACAGATTAACTACAATTTTGTAGCAAATTTATTTTGTCACATGCAAACACAAAAACTGTAACTCTGTGAAACAAATTCGAAAATAAATACTGCAATATTTTACAGCCTTAAGCAGTTTGTCAAATGATTTAAGACAGGTTTCTTAGAACAATTTATCCCTATCTCTATTTGTACTATTATTTGTAGAAGATAATTCCCCAATTGTACTATCTAATGCTACATTTTTTTCTGAGTGTAGAGAGTAATAAAAAATTAGAAAAAAAAATAATAAAGAAACGTGATAAGAGATTTAGAATCAATTATAAATCACGGGGATTAATGTCCACAATCAGCCGTGGACTTTAATGAGGGAGACACGCATTTTTTTCCTAACTTATATCCTCACTGGCGCGGACGAGGGCGATTCACTTAAAATTCTTGCGCGAGCATTAAGTGTCTTATTACGTTACTCTCGGGGAGAGAGTCCAGGTTGTGGTCCGTATTTTTTTCTTCATTCTTTTTTTTTCACGTTTTTTCTTATTCATCTCAACTCAATTAACGCGGCTCTTCTTTTCAAAGCCCGCGGAAATTACAAAGCGCCTCACCGTCGCTTTATCACCCATTCGCAATTATTTTTGCGAGAGAACTGGCACGGCCGGCTCTCCGTCACGATGCCTAAGGGACATAATTCCCCGAGGCGCCCGTCCGAGTTCCTCAATTAACGCATCCACGCTGCTTACTTTGCCTCAAATACGTCGACGGGCGGAGGGGGTCGTTAACGCGGTTTTCTTGCGGAGGGCTCGCAATATCTCGGCCGCGATCAAAGGGAACGAATTTCATGTAATTACCGGCGAATACGCATTTCCGTGGAAGACGAGCGCCGAAACGGTACGCGGATGAATTTATCACAGAAGTTTGTCTACGATTTTNTTTTTTTTTTTTTTTTTTTGAGGATCGCTTTCACCTACTAAAACTAGCCTCTTGCCACTCAATGCGTTTTTTCTCCATTTCTTTCTCTCTCGCGCTCTCTTTCCCTGTCTTTCTCTCAAAGCTTTCACCAATTAAGATGACGCTTGCGCGAGAAATGACTTCCTGGTGGCCAATGTGTAAAGGACCCAACGGATTACGCGGCCCGAGGGTGCTCACCCAGTCGTTATGAAATTCAGTACGAGTCCTTTGATCCTGTTCCCCCCCCNCCCCCCCCCCTTGATTACAGGTGTCTGCGGCCGGAGGGGCATTTAAAAATATCCGTTGCAATTCGAAATAATGTTGGAAATGGATTCTACGTGCTGTCTTACGAAGATATGTTCCCTTGTTAGCTTCAAAGCGCCAGTAATCTGCATTTTCGTGTATCACAAGCGTGCGCGCGTTTTTAGACAATTTTGGAAATTACAAAGTTTGCCGCATGTATGGAATTTTATGGAGGAAGACAGTACTTTTATATTCGCGGTAATTCAAGAGATAAAAATAATTACGGGAATTCGCTCTTAATATTTAAATTACGCTTTCTCGTAAAGCCCAAAAACGCGACGTTCTCGAATGAGGGTGAAGAATATAATTTGGAAGAACCTTTTCTATAGCACATGTTAAACACGTGTTTTATGCCTGTGAGACTTGATTGTCGATCTTTGTGTATCGATAAAGATTTACAGTTTGTGTACATAAAATGCGCCCGCCAGAGACGCCTTAGACGGAAGTGAAATAAAGTAGCTAATAGGGAGAACTCGTATCGTAAAATCATGCTCGTCCGTATTCTTATACCCGAATCAATAACGCCCCGATAAAACCGCTCATAAAATTTTATTTCGATGGCAATATAGCTCCTCTCGATATTTTTCGTTATTAGTGCTATATTGATAGAATCCGCATCTCCGCGGTATTATCATACATTACATTTGGCTGTCTTTTCGAGAGAAATCGAGAGTAAATCTTTATTTATTTTATAAATTCTTCATAAATTGCGAATATTTGCAGAAAATATTTATTTCATAAAACTTTCAGAATAACAAAATATTATTAAAAGCATCTCGAAATGTAGTTTAAAATATATCGATTAATGTTCAATCATTATCATTAATAAATAGGCATAAAATAATATAATGTGTTTAAAGAAAATACGTTCGAAAAGATATTGTCTAAGCATCCGAAAACTTGGTTTATCAACTTAAGAATTATTTTATCTGGAAATTTGGAGAGACAATGTTGTTATTCAATTTATTAATATATCGAGAGAAATTTATTTTAGAAGTCAATTTATATGCGGCAACCATTTTTATTTCAGATTGCAAAGTTTTTAAGGAATTGATTTGTATTTTCGATTAACAGTTAAGCGACAGTTCATAACCGCGGTGAGGATAAACGTAAAATTTAATCGTCGTGTGATGTGCCCCGTTCGTGCATTTTGGATAACTGTTACAGTCAGCGGATACGTTGCTAGTTCACACGATCCGTTCACGAGCTACTTTCGCGAAACGAGCTTGCAGCAGGTGAGCTTGAGAGTTTCCTACGAGAGAATTCTAGGCTCTCGTCGCGATCGATTCGAATTTCCATGGTAAATGCATGCATTCGCCTCATTTTGTGTATAAAGCGACACGTTTGAGACACGTTTACAAGCTTTTGATTTACAAATGTGGCAATTCCCTGCGATTCCTGTGGCGACTTTGCATAAATTGTCAATTTGAGCTGATCTCAAATTAAATTGGGTATTGACGATTAAACGACGGTAACAAAGTGACGTTACAATTTAACATTTGATTTCGACTAATTGATAAGATACTTGAAAAAAAGCGTCTAACCAAAGCCTTAACCAAATAATTATTTTCATACAACAAATTACAAAAAGTTTTGTTAAATGTAACTAAGTTTTTGTACCAGTAACTACAAAATTCACTATTCAACCAAACTTTGGTTGATCTTACCGAACGATTTCTCTCAGTGTACACTGAAAAAAAAGACTGGTTATAACTACCAAATGTATAGTGAAATAGTATCAATTAAATATTTTGTCAATGTAACCAAAAATAATTGTATTTTACTAAATGTTTAGTAAGTGTTATCAAATCTGGTATAAGTTACTAAATATTTAGAAAAGTAAAATTATTTATGGTTACATTGATCAAATATTTAATTGATACTATTTCACTATACATTTGGTAGTTATAACCAGACTTTTTTTCAGTGGGTTTTTCTTTCTCTGCGATTGTTCCATCGCAGCGTCGTAACATTGTAACGACTGCATTGTAGACACTTCTTAAAAGTTGTTTAAGAATCGGTGGTAATGCGAACATAAACGTGTCAACGCGTGTTTCTGAAGAAACGAGTCTCGCCGCCACCCCCCGTATCGCTAAGCGATAGCTCGCGAAGGGATCGAAGCGCGTCGGAACGTTTCTAATATCCTGTCTGTCGGCGGGAGATGAGGTGAAAGGGCATCGAGGATCAACGCGGGACACGATCGCGAATAGATTTGGCGAACGCCCTCGGAGAGGAGATCCCCGGAGAGGGCGCGGGAGGGATGATTTCTGTTCACGACGAGCTGGCCCGGACAGTTACGAATATTAGATTAAACGCCGCTCGAACCCCTGTCATTAGCAGGATGCTCTAATCAAAGTCGATCCAAAGTTCGGTACCGTTCGACGTGGGTGGTGAGCGTCTTATTAAAGCAGAGAGAGACAACCCCCCGGCGCTTCTCGTCCTGCCCGGCAGCCATCTGTAGAATATCCAGCCAGCTCATCCGCGTCGTTGCTCGCCCACGGGGGCGCCCCCTCTCCCCCCTCCTCCGCATTAAGGGATTATATTATAGACGGGATGATGCGCGTTAAGTGTAGTTCGCCGAGGTGCTGTAAGTGAATCATGCCGATGTAACGCGCGAGTGATCGACGTCGATCTCGGTGCCCGTTTCAGGGAATGAGGTCGTGCACACTGTTATCCGCACTTAGGCGTCTCGGTTCTCTGGTACACACGCTCGTGCACGCGCGAGATACAACTTCATCTATGGAATTAATTGAGAGGAGTCGTTTCGCGTAATAGCCGTCTCGCGTGACGCGAAAATTGGATCGCGTTAAGACAGGCGGTAATCAACGATTTTTGCATGTTACGTTGCATGTTGCACCGGCCTCCTCGCGAGTTAATTTGGGTAATAACAAATTACATCCTCATTTTACATCCCTCGTTCGTCATTATTATTATTTTTTTTTTTGTAACTCTACCAAAAATATCCCCAGGCAAATTTACATATATTTCTTTTTCGCGCAAGTATAACATATAACGGAGCGCGGAAAGTTAACGGAACAATATGCTTCACACGTTTCTACAATCGTTATAAGCACTGAGGAGCGTTTACTTTATTATTTATCGGTTTTGCGCGAGCGGAGACGGGGGGGAGTTAAAGCGTCGCGTTAAAGCTCACGATAATGAGAAGCGTCGCGCCTTAACGGAACACAGGGAAGATTCCGCCACTCGTTTCGCGTCGTAGTGCATAATCGTTATCTCGTCTCTTCATACGATGCGTTTTCCACGGCGCCGTCGGTTCAGACGCGAGTGTTTCTGGAAAACGCGCCAGAAACGGCACGTTCCAATGTCCCATTCACGCTCCATTTCTCGTATTCATTCATGGCCCGTTAATCTTTAACTGCAGGTACATAAGCGTACGTGAGTTCATGCTAATTTTATCACTCGCGGATACGAGAGAGAAAGAGAGAGAGAGAGAGAGAGAATGAGACGGAACAGCGTCATAATCTTTGATGACAAGATAATTAAGTTATTACTATTATTGTCAATTAACGTAGATGGGTAAAAGATTAAATTGGTGTGTTAAGTTAATAACAAGAATTAAAAAGTAATAATTATAACGTGAGCTTTTTATGAAATAACGGCACGACCGTAAATTTATAGCACAGGAAGATTTAAAGTTTCCAAAGCTTCAAAAGTTTGTGTGATTCTAAAGAATAAGTCAGGATCTCTGAACTCTCGGGACAGCAATTTTTGTGAAACTTTTCGATATGTTTGCCCCGCGAAACGGAAGCTTAAGCCTTTAAAGGGGCCAGGCTGGTACTCGCGTCGGATACGATGAGTAGAAAACTCGCGGAAAATTCCGGTTAACCCAGATGAGCGTTGATACGTGCGAGTTTTTGTATTTTTCAATGCGTTCAGCCGCGCCGACAACTACCGCGCGTTGAATTCCTGTCCGATTTCTACGGGAACGCGCCGAAGTTACCACGGTTCAATGGGACAAAGAGACACCATGGTACTATTGGCGCTGCCGGCTCGATCGATATTTACCGAGACATAACTCGATAGAATACACGAATGAACGTAGTGCGCAATCCGTGTGATAACTCGCAGCTTCGGGCATTGCTGGATCAACACATTGAATGGATTCACAGTCGAACAGAAGCGAGACAAATTTATCACTGAATATAATTTCCCCGGACACAAAGAAAAACATATCATTTACGTAATTAATAATACGTGCATTGCAAATGGAAACAAAAGGTGCAGATGCCAATTCTCATCGTAGATTTAGCATTAAATATGATTACCTTTTGATATTACGTGCACTAGACACAGAGAATTAGAAACAATCAAACTTAATTCATTATAAAAAGGTGGATTATCACTATGAGCCACCCTGTAAACAGCATAAATATAGAATGAGACAAAAGAGCTAAGTAAAATTTCAGACTGTCAGTAGCATAATATAGTGGTTTTGTTCTAAAAAATAAAATTCCGGGAGTCTTGCGGATATAAAACCGCCTTTCTTTATTTTACCTCCATTCCATGTGTGGCAATTTGGTACGCAAACTCGGATAAAAGATGTAATTTTCGGCACAAACATTGCTCATGTAATTGCGCCCCGGAATTCGTGTACCTAGACTCTTTTCCCGTTTTTCTATTTTTTCCTTTATAAAATACACTGCCGGGATTCTCCGCGTATCTCCGAATTATTGACATTTAACCATCGATATCTCGTGCGGCGGATAAATCCACCTGATCGTCGTTCTTCCCTTCTGCGTCGACGTACGATGCGGGGAGCCGGAAATTTTATGGAAATTATGCTCCGAGAGGAACGAGATGGGATCCTGCTACGGCGACTCGCAAATTCGAATCGAACGCATTAAAAGTCCATTATCGGTCGCCGAGAAAAATGAGAGAAAGAGAGAGGGAGAGAAAGCGAAGTGAACTGAAGCACCGAGGAAGGAAGATTCAATCGGTCATGGCAGTTAAGATCCTGCTATTACTTGTTAACGTAACAATCTACCTGCTGAGATACAGAATATCGATGGTTAAATAATGGTAACTTAATTAAAGCCACTCGTGTTTCCTCAAATGCTCGTATTTTGTATAGAAAACAGCGTCGGGCATTACTATTCCAAAATCTCTCAAATATATATAATATATAATAGATATAATGTTTAAAATTAATATGAACGAAACAAACTCATTTTAACTCTATTAATGTAACGTATAATTCGCGTAAGGGCTGCTTCCCCGATTATGTATTTAAGGAAGGGAGCTCAGTCCGACTGAAATGCTGTCTATTAAAGATAAGGGTGATGACCCCATGGGAAGACGATTCGACAATATGCTAGACACGATTCGACATTATTACAATATAGTACAAAGATTTTCTTTCATTATATACACTGTAAAAAAATTTTCTAAAAATTACCCACTATAATAGGTGTAAAGTTACTAAATAGTTGTAAATTTCTATGCATTTGTAAATTTGCATAATAATTTGTAAATTTGCATATATAAGGGTAAGATTAATTTTGTAATTTGTAATTAAGCAGATTGCAGAAGTAAATTTACAACATGTATAGAAATGATAAAGTCAATACGTTTTGCAATTGTATTACATATTATACATTCAAATATTGTCTCTCTATCATACATGTTGTAAACAATAGAATGACTACTTACTGTGCCCGCACATAGTGATGCTAGGTGGGCAGAGTTTTCACGCATGCATAGTGAACGTTAATTGCATTATATTTCACAGCGATATATGGAATATTACGTTGTATTACGTAATGTTAGAAAAATTTAGACAATTACATATTTAAATATCTTGTTTGTATATGTAATTTTCCGTATAAAATATATTTACTCAATAAAAGCAAATCTACATATTTTTGGTGGAATTACATAATTTCTATAAAATTACATAATTTTTTTTATATTTACGGGATTAATCGTGTAATTTTTACATCTGTAAATTTACTGAATTTTTTTACAGTGCAAAAGAATGTGACTGAAATAGAAATTTAAACAATCGAAATTTAAGATATTTTTGAATCTAATTAAAATATCTTTTTGTTTAATGAAAAAGAAGTTTCTATTAAATAAATGATAAATTATGAGATATTAGTTATTTTAAAAAGAATCAGGAAAATGTTACTTTGTAGAGAGAAAATATATTTTTCGTAGTGAAATAATAATTATTTGAAACATACCAATATTTTGATTTATGGATATAAATTTAAAACTTTCAAATTTTCATGAAATCATTTTTTTTGCCACAGAGAAAATATATTTCTCATGGAATCAAGCCCCTCGGAAATATTTCGTTCGATATTGACGCTCGTATATCAAAAGCATTTCTCATTTCTCGGAAGTTTACAAAATGAGCATTAAAGCGCGCGATCGATGGGAACCTTCAATCTAATCACCACGAGCTACCCTCTGAAATTCGAAACGTTCTCTCAGGATCGATGTCGTGCTCACACTCGCTGTGTGTCGTCGTGCCACGCTGAAGCGCGCGCAGAAAAGCGAGCCATACGTAGATACACATAAGTATATGTATACGTGTATGTGTATCCACGCGGCGCACACACTACGGCATCCGGAGAGACGACGCAGAGGAAATCGCTATATAAGCTTAAGTACATGTGTCTGCGCGGGATAGGGTGGTACGTAGGGCGTTATCAACGTGCACCACATTGGTCCGAAGGCCGAAATACGATTTCGTACTTTGTTCTCGCGCGTAGCTCACGATAATTGCGCAGAATTGCGCCGCTTAGATTACACCGGAGAGTGCCTTCTTTGAAGAAGAAGAAGAGAGAGAGAGAGAGAGACGACCGGGACCGCTCGAATGCCCTTCGGCAAAGGCGAGCAAATTCGGAGGCGATGGGCGCAAGTAATTGGTGCAGCGAGGCTGAAGCGGACGAGAGCGGAGGCCGGAATTAGATGTTCTTATGTAACATTGAGAGAAGGGAGGGGGAGACAGAGAGAAAGCTGGTATATTTTTCGTATCTTCCTGAATTCGCGATGGAAAAAAGAGGAAGAAAAGGAGAGAAAAAGGAAAGGAAGAGAGCGCCGTTCTTCCAGGATCGGACGAAACGAAGTAGCGCGAAATACCTTGATGAAAGAATTATTTATTAAAGACTAGCGTGTTTCACGCGGAACGTTGGCTCTCCAAGGAACCTTACCCTTTGCAAAGTTTACGTTTTCGCTTTGTACGATACAGCGAGCTACAGACAAAGTCTAGAAACTATATTATTGCGTATATATAATTGACGAAAATAATACCAAGCTTGCAGTACGAAACGTAACGTTTCAGTTTTCTTTTTTTTTTTTAAAATGTATGTGTCATATTTATTTCCAAATGTACAAAAATTTTATCGAATATTCTAGTATTATGTTTGAATATCTGTGTAAAATTTGAGCAAAATTCACTTATTGATTTAAAAGTTATTTAGTTTTTTGTTTACTCTTGATTCTTATATAAAATCGCGCTTTGCAGGATTTATTTGCACGAATGGGAAAGTAACATATTTACTAATTAAATTAAAATTTTTACTCAAAAATTTTTTAGCTCATCTTGTATAATGCCAAAACACCCTTATATCTAATATAAGATTTAAAGTAGCGCGAGCTTTTTCCTAATCTCTCGTTTAAAATGCGAATCGAAAAGAAGATAATAGGAAGCTGTCGCAGGGAGAGCTTGCTGAACCCTGACGACTAAATTTATTCGATTAATTCTTTATACTGCGAATTAATATTTCGCCTTCGATCATTCTGGCCGTCCTGACTTTGTTTTTTCTCCGATACTAACGTGATAAGCCTGCTATCAAATGCATTTTAAAATCTGTTCAGTAATTTGCATCTCGTCGTGTTAAAGCTCGTGGGCGTGTGTGCGTCAGTCAGCTGTTTCGAGGGAAAACAGGGCGATTTTGCAGCGTTAATTTAATAGAATCAACCGTTGGGAAGCTGTTTGCACCGTAAGCCTGCCTACGTGACTTCCGCTAAAGACGTCGGCTTATTTTCTTCCGGCGCCGCTTATACTGGGCAAACAATTGCATTAAAATCTGTTTGGAACGATTCGGCACCTCGCCCTCGACACCATCGCGTTCCGCCAATTTTCCACGTTATGATCGCCAAGGCAATTTAATCGACTAACCAAGAGAAACGCGATAGATTTCGTCGATGCGCAATAATGGTAACTAGCGCCTGGAAAATTACTTTTTTCGTTTTATTGTCAATTAAAGCAGCTCACTCGCGGCGCCCTAGCGTATCATTCACTTACATAAAGAGTACCTTTAGCACAGGAAGATAAATCTCTGGGGTTATTCGCCAGGAAATATCGACGATCGTAGGCACACAACGGGGTGAGTTTAATAACGTACATATAGCGCGCACTCGAAATATTTATATCTCCATTCCGGGTGACCAAGGAAACACCCCCCATTGTCGTGAGAGTCGCGACAGAATCGACTTTGAGTTAACAAAATATCACGACCAGAAACGGAAAGAATTTATAGTTTATTAGCTTTTGGTGCTGTGGCTGGGCGTAGCTATTGGACTATTGGACGAAGTCCATTTAAACTTCGCTGGCACCGGGAATAGGATAATAAAGAAAGGGAAGACGAGAGAAAAAAGAAAACGGGAAGAAATAAAGATGGTTATGTAGACCTTGCGCGAGGTATATACGATCGAGTTTCAAGAATGCGAGAAGATTAGCAATTTGAACATATTTTTTTAGCATATAAAATCGTTCAATAATGAATAAACAATTACGAATGTAAGTGCAAATATATCTGAGAGCATTTCTTTCATAATAAAGGAATAAAGATGGTTATGTAGACCTTGCGCGAGGTACATATGAGTTTCAAGAATGCGAGAAGATTGCACAGAAAAAAAATTAGTATCAAATCAACAATTCATTGTTTCATATACACTGAGAAAAAAAATTTGTTGACTTAAAAAAATATTAGTTCATTCAACTAAATGCGG
>QKQZ01015304.1:0-24131 GCA_003595255.1 Solenopsis fugax | reverse complement strand
CACACGGGGGTGGGGGTGGGGGGGGGTTGAAACGCGCTGCAGCAACGTCAAAAGATCCTCACCAAGCCGACGCCGCCCGGCGTATGGACCGGCCACACGCCAACATGGCCGATACTTTAGAAAATAGAAGCGGTAAAGGGCGTCCGTGGCCATTCGCGGAGTTTGGATCGTGATTGATGACTGCTCCAACGAGCGATAGCCAAGTGTTTTCGAGCGTGGAGGTGCCGAGCGAGCTCATTCACCACGCATCGTTCCCGATCCCGGCAACGCGATGTACGTCACGTATCCGTCCTCCGTCTCGGGGAACGTGGAGTTTCGCGTCAATACTGTTTCATCTAGAATGCACGTCGAGCGGGCGTCTTGTCAACGATATCCAATCTGCGATCGAGAAACGTCCGCGACGTGCATTCTACCGAGCGTGCGTAATTAAAAAGTTAACGTGAGGACGCAAAGTGGATATAATACAGCGATATAATATTATTAGAATCGATCACAATATATTTCGACCTACATGCCCGATAAGATACGGTGAAATATATACTGTACATTTCGCACGTGTCGTATGCACGTTATCGGCCGGCGTGCATTAGCACGATGAATTCTCGTAATTCGCTGACCCTTCGCGATTATCGCTACGTGTTTTTCGCCATTCGTACCGCAATTTAAGCTTGATAACCGCATTAGTTGTGATATGCGGACGAACGCAAATTATCAAGCAGGAACGCCCAGGACGCTAACGTTCATTCGCTGGCGAGAGGGATTTCGTTATAAGGGAATGCAATAGCGATTAAATACTTCCGTTATCTCGCTGAGCGATATCCTATTAAAATCCATTCGATCGTCGGTAGAACGGTCGGGGCTCTGCTCGTATAATTTTATTAACCCCGTTATGAGCATCAAACGAATCACGGGATTAATAGGATTTTGCCTGTCACAGAACAACGAATCCTATTCCAGCTCTCAGTAGAACATTGGCGGGCGATCGAGTATCCGTATAGGACAATGAGTCATGATCGATCTTCCCTCTTTCGCTTGTAACGTGTACGGCTTGCGTGCGTTAGCGTTTTATATTCTGCACTAAAAGGGAATGCGAAATTAACAAAGTCATTAAATTATCCAATGTCTTCAGCAGATTGTCTCCATGATAAAATTCTAACATTAATTAATTTAGCACGATGTCACATATTACATACATTTATGTGTTACAAATTTATATTAAGGTCAGTGTACCCAATGGCCTACTTGCTGTTTCTAAATAATTATATGACGAATTGAACAAATAACGCTAGTATGTCGTACAGGCTGTCAACGTGACTCGTTTGCAACAGTTGACTGTTCAATTTATGTATTGTGTTGGTGATAATGAAGTCGAAAGTAGAATTTTCTTGATTATATTTTTCATGATCTAATATTAGTAAGAAAGTTAAGTACTTTCTATAATTATCAAGTTATTTATCTCTTTATTCGTTATTCGTTATTCATCTCTTTATTCGTTATTCATCACGTTATATCGTTATTTATCTCTGGCAGTTCATATTTTAGCTCTATATTTATACTTTACAACGCTGCACTTAATTGATATTTTCGTTATAGCATTCTGTTTATAATTCAAGAAAGAAAATTTTATAAGATAGAACCAATGTGGCCTAGATCAATAATGAGTACACACACATCAATTGTAATGTTTTTTTCAGTACTTTTATTAGTTCAGATCATAAATTTTAATCCATCTGTTAAACTCCGATTCATAGAAGGAAAAGTTAAGATAAGTCAATTATTTACTTCAGGATTGTTGACAAAAATAATTCTTTGTGTACTTTTATATATTAATATGTGTAATAAACTTATAAACTTATAAATGTAATATTAGATCACTTTATTGTCTACTTTTCTAATATTTTTTGTGAAAAAGGAAAAAACATAATTAGGCCATATTGAATACACATGTACTCAATACGACCTAAACGACACTTTTTCTAAAAAAACTTTACTGCACCCACGTAAATATTTCAAACTGTTCCATATTTTAAATTAACGTTTAGAAATGTTTCCTACTTTAAATCTGACCATCAATTTTTTAATTTTGGACTCAGCAAAAATTTAAATAAAATCGCAAAGCTTAGGTAGACCATGTAGGGTACAATTACTTTATATATTATATTTATATTACATTATATATTATTTATTACTTGGAAAATAAATTAAGCGATAGTTATAGGGGTGCGCGCGTTAGAAACGCATTTTGTATGGCACAAAGTAATTCTATTGTTACATTACACATATCTTTCGAGCTTGTTGAGCGGTTGCATGAATTCAATTGTTTAATTCCTACTCGTCGTGCGAGCGCATTATACGCGAGAATATTACGCTCCAGAAATCTCAAGTATTGAACAATGGGGAGAGAGACTCGATGGAGGGAACTGAACACGCGGAGATATCAAGTTTTCCACGACTCGTTCCCCTCCCCCCGTCCCGCTCACCCTTCGCAGCCGTGGCATTATCAGAAAGATGGAATTCTAGATATAATGTGTCACGTCAAGTCATCATACGCATTTCGAACCGTGAAATTGCTATTTATTCTCGGTGCGCGGGGCACGGCGCGAAGAGAGGAAGAAAAGCGGCGAACGAAAGTGGAGGGTGAGACAGAGAGGGAGAAAGAGGGCGAAAAACAGGGAAGACTGGCGAGCCGACGTAACCATTTGGCCACCTCGAATCCATTACGGACAAAACTACCAAGTTATCACCGCGCTAGTTGCCAAGACGCGCGCCGACTATATACAAATGCAAACGAATGCGGGAGTGTTTCTGGTTTAACGATGCCTCCCTCCTTCTCTCTTTCTCCCTTCCTCTCTTTCTCTTTCGCGGAGAGGCAGGGCGAATTTTGTGATCGCCGGAACGGAAGATTCTCGAGTGCAACCAAAGACGTTCTCGCGCTTGAAATTCGAAGGTGGCTGTTTTCGATGTTAACTTCGTTCCTATTGAAGATTCGATCACCCGTGAAAATTGAATAGCTCGAGAACAAGGCAGATTGAATGAAAAATGTCAAATGTAGCGTGGCGCGGCGTAAAGACAAGCGGACGTAATAAGCCGACAGTTTTTTTTTTTTTTTTTTTTGTTTTAAACGCGGAAACCGCGGAAGACCCCGTGGGATTTTAATATAACAGTTAATTCAGCTCGAGTAATAGATTTTCCAGCCCCGGAATATATCGCAGCTTGTGTGTTCGCTCGGTAAAATTAATTTACACCGCAGATCTGTCAATCTGTCGCGAGAGCGGTTAGCGTGACATTGGAAAAATTAAATCCTGATCCTCGAGCTGCTTCATACATTACCGTCGAGAATAAATTCTGCCCTTTCGACTCGGAGCGATCGGCGGAGTCGTACGTCACGGATTTGCGCGAGGAGGACTGAGGAGACGTCGCCGCGGCGAAGAAGCGGGCTGACGTGTGTGGGCACGATCACGTCGTTTCGTTTCATTTGTTTTCATTCCCCTGCTAAGGCATAATGGATATCGCGACGGGGAGTTGGCAAAGGGAACGAGGGCGTTCTGGCGTTTCAGTGAATTTAAATCTTTCGTGCGGGAGAGAAGAAGTTCCTAGGGCGTGTCGAATGGTGGTTGTCTAGTCCCCGGACTCCCTGGGAGAAACCCGCCCGGGTGAGTGAGAGAGAGAGAGAGAGAGAGAGAGAGAGTGGCCGGGTAATAAAACGCTAAAAGCGTCTTACGCGGATCGAGAGCGGCGCGATATAGCGCTAGTTGACGCGAGCTCCTTAGCTCTTTATTTGATATTTATTCGCGTGGAAGCTCCTAAGATACCGGGTCCAGCGCTTCCACGGGATCCTGTGTAGCGCCATGTCTGACGAAATAAAGTGCAACGTGACCGCAGTGCATTATACAGACCTGAGTCATGAAAAGTTTACAACAATTTCGTCTCGACTGCCTTGTCGTAACGTTGTTATCTCTGCTTATCGCCTGCGATTGCGAGAAAGCGGACTCTCTCCACGCTAGTTTTCAATTATTTTTTTCTTTCTGCTTAATAGGGGAAAAAGTTACAAAGTTAACGAGATACGGCACAATCGTCAGGTACTATGGGGAGGAAAAAACATACGTCTTTGTGTTGAATTTTTTTCAATGGAAATATATTAATATAAATGTAATTATCGTAAAGTGCATTTCTCAGAGTGCAAAATAACGCGCGGAATAAAATATTGTCATTAACGTTGTTTTATGCATCTAAATAAATAGCGATGTTACCGCAGATAAACTGCGTTTCGGTCAAAATTGATATCCATTTTTGCGCCAGTTAGGGAATAATGACGGCCGCTTTGGGATAATAAAAAAATACGCGCGCGCATACATCGGGCGATTTATGAATGTCCGGCGCACGAAATCACTGTTATAACTCCGCATGCCGGTCAGTTAATAATTCGCGCTAGCAATTTTTCGTGAATTTGCGAATAAGCGGAATATGCGCGACGGTACGTGATTGACGCAGGCGGACGAAAAGGGCCGTATTACGGGGAATAGGGTCAGCTTTTTTGAATTTCCTATATCCCGTTATACTTGCTCGTAAATCCGCGAGTATAATAGTAAGGGTAGCTAAAATAACGGCGTATTATTCAGTAACCATAGCGGAACAATCGTCGGCAACGGTCAAAACTAGGGCTCATTGTCAGACAAAAGATTCGAACACACTGTATGCTCGGCTTGTTCGAATAGTTGAAAGTAAAAAAAAAAATGAGCATCCAGTATAATTATTTCGGACAGTTCGAACTTCATCAGTGATCGTTCTGTAATGTCTAAAGTTCGGAGAAGTCGGATAGTAAAAAAGATTGGGAACGTATTGTACATTGAAAACAAAAGAGCAAATTATCACGAGTCTTTTCTTTTTGAAATTTCGTAAAGATCATAAAAATGTCAAAAAAGAAAAAGTCTATCGGACATGAGATAAATATCTTATAATGCTTCTAATTTTTAATACATTATTTCATTACAATATGTTTCTTTGAAAATGCATTTTATATAACATGTTATTTTGCTTTTGTATTTATTTTCTATTATTTTATTTATAAATTATTTTTATCCCATTGTACAATGTTTTTGAAAATATTTATATATAATATTATATAATAATATTAAAACATTTCATAAAATTTATGCTCAAACTACAGTAATTTCGGACTTTCAGATCTGAGGTGAGTTTAAACAGTTCTAAACGTCTCTTCTGTTCGGAAGGTTCAAACTATTTGACGTTCGGTCTTGAAATTCGAGCTGTTCGAACTATTCAATCACTTGACGTTTCCGAGCACTTAGTCAAAACTTAACGCGAGTGGCCGTAAAATAAAAATGCATCTAGCGACTTTTTCACGGTTCTTTTCCTTTTCCTTCTTAAACGCGCGTAAGGCACTCGCTCTCGTAGACGCACACGCCGCACACGCACGGGATTTATGTAGAGACACACATACATGCACGAGGACTCGTGCAAGACCCGATGAGATTACGGGAAAGCAGATATTCGCTTACACTGACTTCCTTTCGAATAGAACACGCGGTTTGTAATTTGAACGCTTCCGAGAGTGGTACGTGAGAGAGACGTTAGGTACCTGTTATATCGTAGGGGTTACCTGTACCCGGTGTCGTCTGGGAGCCGTTGGCTGCTGTTCTATCGAGCGTTCTTGGGTGGAGCAGCAGCCAGCCAGCCAGCCAGCTACAAAGTCCGTTTAGAACTTCGGATCCCCCAAGTGCTTCACCGATCCGCCCGCAACCAGTTATAAATCGCGCGCATCCAGCTTCCTCGTTTCGGGCGGCGTCCGAATGCGGACTTTCGGCACGCGCGTTAATTTATGTAGGCCCGCGATATCAATGGGAATGCACGCTCGGGAACCGATAATAAACTTCCGAGGGGCCGTTCGCTGCTTTTCCTCCCACAAGAGTTTCGGACTTAATCTGTCAGAATTTGAATTTAACTCGGCGCTCTTGGCTCTCTAATGCGCGGCCGATGCTCTAAACGCGGCTGAGAGAAATTGGAAACGATCGTTTAAACTCCGAGGCGTCGGTGAAACCACCTGGCAAATGCTCGCAACGAGCTCGTTTATCGGTTCGCCTTTACTCGTCGGCTGATCAGATACCGATAGTGCTCTCGTCATTGTACCTCGATATAGAAATCCAAATACCTTGAGAATAATTGTAGGATTTCCTATAAAACCAAACAATTTCTTTTTAATTGGAGTTATGCCTCCAATTATTCTCTATTTATAGCGTCTCATCATGAATAATTTTGTTTTGGTATAAATCAAATAGAGAAAGTGGAAAATATAAACATAAATAGTGTAAATATATCTAAAGTTGCAAGAAACAAACACATCCAAAGATTTTTTTTAAATGGATTTCTCAAAATATTAATCCTAATACCTAAATTTTCTTTTGTTCATATACTTATTTTATTTTCGTAAAAAAATTACCACGTTAGTACAAAGAAAAATATAAAAGAATGTTTCTGTTATAAGAGTAACTTGTAAATTTTATAAATAAAAAGTGAAAAAATTATATAATTTAAATATTTTCTTCAACTTTTATTATTATTGTTATAAAAAAAGATAAAAAAATTATTATGAGATTTATAAACAATAAATATTAATAAAGTTTTTGCAAGAATCAAATAAAGTCTGGATTTTTTGTTTCCTAAAAATTTAATTTGTCTGGTTTTTTGTTATACAGAAAGAACAATTTTACTGCAGCATCTAAAAATTTAGCTAAATATAGATAAGAAAATAATTAATTTATATTGAGCCATTAAAATATTATTAATTATTATGTACACTGAAAAAAAAGACTGGTTATAACTGCCAAATGTATAGTGAAATAGTAACAATTAAATATTTAATCAATGTAACCAAAAATAATTTTACTTTTCTAAATATTTAGTAACTTATACCAGATTTGATAATACTTACTATACATTTAGTAAAATAAAATTATTTTTGGTTCTATTGACAAAATATTTAATTGATACTATTTCACTGTACATTTGGTGATTACCAGACTTTTTTTCAGTGTAGGATGCCCAAGCACGATAATGTTGCTGCAAATAATTCAATATTCTAGCAATCAAATCAAATATCTGAAATACAATCTTTTAAATGATTTAATATAATTATATCTGTACAGATCTGTACTTCAGCAAACTTTGTTCTTTCGTGTAAAAATCCTTCAATTTATCTGTATTTTCACAGATTGCAGGATTAAATATATAGAGACGTAGAAAATGTAGAGAGCACTTTTTTACCAAGCAATCGGAGGATTTTCTCGATTTTCAGCGATTGCCGCTCGATATATCGCGTCTTTTCAATCTCTTCCCTTTTTTTCATCAGCGCGATTGCAATTGGCAGCGATCGTAATATACATTGGCGCGAGTCACGTTCATCTAGGTGTTATTAGGCCCAGCGGAATCGAGTTAGCGCGAATTACAAACGCATAACGCTTTGCGACGGCTGTAACGACCTGTTTCCCACCGCACCACCGCATTACCGGATGAACGTTCGTCATCGTTTCTGCTCTCCGTTGATCTTGATATTCAACGGTAATCAAGGATTAAACTGTTTGAAGAAAAAAAAATAGCGATCATCAAGTCGTTAGAGAGTCGCGAGATATTCTATTCTATTCTATTCCGATTTCTCGCCTGTGTCGCTTCCGCATGCATTATCGATCTAGATTCCGGAGGATTCCGCACAATCCTCACGACGGAATTCTGAACGGTTTACTAGATCTTCTCGTACTAACTCGGCGACAGATCTAATTGGAGACAAGATAATTAATTATAAGCGAGGAAACTGTAATTCTCTGCAACAAGATACGCTTACTCCAACGATATTATTAGGATATAATGTTAAAGGAAAAAAAGTTCTGCATGAAGATGTACATATAAATGCATCGTCTGCTAAAAAAGTTATATGCACGAACTTTACCTGCAGAATTTTTTATCAATTTCAACTCTCGTTGCTCTTAGGGAAAATTTCAACGAGCATTACCTTGCTTTACATCCTTTGAATTTTCAACATTAAACGTACCGTAATTAAACATTTTATTAAAATTCTATATAAATAATATTTACTTAAAAGAAAGGAATTGCTTATTATATTAATCGTTGATTCGCGAGAGATCCTCTGTTGTATCTCTAATCGATTATATATTCAGAAAAAGAATTACATAAAAATTGCATAAAAAAATATCATGGGTACACTGAGAAAAAAAAACTGTTAACTGAACTAAATACGTTTAGTTGCATATGAATTACTTAGTTCAAATGTTAATTTATTTGAGTCAAATACACGGTAGTAATTCGAATGATCCTTTCACTTATCTCGAAATGACATTTCTTTGAATTAACAAATGTTTGCTTGACAGCCCGTGACCGCCGCATTTAGTTGAATGAACTAATATTTTTTTAAGTCAACAAATTTTTTTTCTCAGTGTACAGTATCACATGTACAGTAGATCGAAATAATTGGGATTTATGTGCATTCACGGTTTTCTCGTTAAATTAAAAGTTTCGCGCAAATTGATGAACATTTATTTGGGCAAGGT
Source organism: Solenopsis fugax (assembly GCA_003595255.1). Taxonomy (NCBI): domain Eukaryota; kingdom Metazoa; phylum Arthropoda; class Insecta; order Hymenoptera; family Formicidae; genus Solenopsis; species Solenopsis fugax. The sequence continues at coordinate 15,552 of QKQZ01015304.1, read as the reverse complement.
ATCCTTATCTCCTACATACGTGTACCGTGTGTGACGTAAACGTCGACCTATCCAGGGCTCGGCCTGGAGAGAAGTTCTCCTCCGAACGTTTTTCCTCCGATGTTACCGTACCGCGTCTATTTTCTAATGTCTGTCTAAACTTCCTGCACCCGCCCACTCGAAGCGAACTAACTAAAGTTTTTCGAGCACTCGGCCCCCGAAGTTAAGGCCAAGAACGTAGCGATCTGCGAGTTTCTGGAATCTTCGCAATATAACTCCTGATCTCAAATTCTTTATTAATTTTTTAAGAGTCTTGAGAGACGATCCTGCAGAGCGGTATACATGAGTGCGCGCGCGCCCTTTGAAACTTGTATTTCTGTATCGTGCTATCTTTTCATCCAATTTTCGGGTAGATTGAAATTTCCGAAACTTCTCTCTGCGCTTGCTGTCGATCGAAGTTTATCGCTCACTGTCTCTGAAGTACGTCAAGTATTAATGAGGAAACGATCGGATGCGCTACATATTCCGATGAAAGCTGGATTAAGTTAAGTCAAAGGTAGAAATCTTTTTTGCTGTGTAAAGTTGTGATAAAGAGAGAGAGAGAGAGAGACAGCCAAGACCGGGATTAGTTGACTATAGGGATAACTTGACTAATTGCATTTATATTCAAAACACCGGAGATAACTATAACTGTGTTTGTATATGCAGCAGACACTACTGTTCAGTTGCCAAAGTATTTCGACACAGATGCATATTGTTCAAGAACTACACGATGCGACAAGTAAATATTTTTGGTCTTACATTTTTCGTTCTTAAATTACTAGGCGTTGTTGTCTGAGTATTTTAGTTAGTAAAGTGTAAATCTTACTTAATATATTCCAACAATTCATTTTTATTTATCTGTCTTATTATTTGAACATCATGAATTTTTCGCAAAAATACAATTACAATTACGCAAAGATACAATTTTTTAAATAATTCAACATAATTATGTATTTATAAGCAACTTTTGGTTATCAAAAAATGATTACAAAATTTAGCAATGTAAAAAATTTGTCATAATTAAAAATTACTTAAATATAAGTGAGCTTTATTTCAATTTTCAGTACATTATATTAAAATGAATATATGTTGAAATAAATTTTAATACATATTATTTTTTAACTCAACAATGTTGTAGTCAACTTACTCCAGCCTTGAGGCTATATAAAGAACGTACTCAAAAAATATTAATTTCACGTATCAATTAGTCTTCACTTATTATTAAAATATTATCAGACAGCCGAATGTATCTGATAACTGATATATGCTTTGCTTTTCGAGACTGAAAAGCATAAAAGATTTGGTCAATCAGTTTCTCTACCACTATTCCCCGGATGATATTCCGTCGATATCAGTTCCTTGGGAATATATGCGCGTAATTTCACGACTCCGTTCCGGTTGATCTCAATGAAATTTCGACACTGCGCACTGCGCGCGATCTTTCCTCGAAGGACGGTAATTTTGGTGTTCGGCACACCCGCGGTCCGTCCTCCGACGCGGGGAGGAGCAGTCCGATTTCTCATTGTAGGACAACGCTCGTGGGTTCCCCCGTGAATGGCACTGGGATCCTAATACCCTCCGTAAGAAAGGTAACTCACCTCGTTCATCTCGTCCGGTTTTGACTTAACGACGACGCGCCTCGTCCCTCGCGTCGCACCCTCATCTTCAGATGTCTCTAAGCTTCTCGAGAAGCCAATTCACTGCGGCAGAGTCTTCGTACTCGATGTAACTCTCGTTATAAAGTCAACGGAATGGAATCATCGTCGCTTCGATCTCTCCTTTTTTTCGTCCGTTTCATATCGTCAGAGAATCGCGTTGGGGATAATTAAATTCCACGACGTTTTTGTGGTTGAAAAGAAGAACGCGTACCGCGATTTCTAACAATGACACGCACGTCTGACGACAAAAGTATCGCCGCATATGTCGGATCAAAATTTAACGCTATTTGTATTCGATCCCATTCATTTTCCTGATCATCACGTTAATCACCATAATAATAAACAAATGAAATTATTTCTGCGTCCTGACATTAATTACGCGATGCCGTAAATTGAGTGAATTTCGTGTCGCTAATACGCTTAATCGGGTGCCAGACGCGGCCCGAAACCAGACGAGAGGGAGAGAGCGTTTTGACCACGAAAGTTCGTAATTGCATCGAACGAGTTAATTGCCGGTAACGAGGACGCGAAACGATACCTTGCGGTTGCCGAACGCCGTAGGAAAGTGTCACCGGTGTCCTTTTCGAGCGGCTCGTTTACCTCAAATTGTCCCAAAAACACGCGATAATGGATTAAATTCTGCCGTGAAACAAACGATGCTTTCGTGATAAATTAATATGTACTGTAATGCTCCATGAGATATGTACATGTACATGTACATGTATCTTGTAAACTATTCGTTACTCGATAAGTGGATACAAATGGCTGGCACTTGGAACGGGAATAATTGAAATTAGGATGTAAACGGGCCATTTCATTTAAGTGAAAAATAAATCGGATCTTTTATCAAGGGGTGCTTTCTAGTTCATGTGTCCGATCGTATATCACTTCATCGAAGACCGTTGTACGAATTATTAAAGATAGAACGTAAATTGTGCAAGTCGAGGCGCGAAACACGTTAACGAGGTGTCGCGACATTTTTATTACCACATCCATTATACTTTTTAACGTACTTCCCTCGCTTGTACGTGACGTTAACGTCCTTCATAAAATTAATCTGGCATACCGCACCGGTGCATTCTGTTCGTCCGGCCATAAGCTTCAAAATAAGAACAGAAGAGAATATTGAATTAACAAAGTACAGCTAATCTCCAGGTTTATGTTGCGCCAGAAGTAAAACCTTCTATCGCGGGGCCCGCGCGCGTGATAATGTGAAGTTTCAACGGTTTTCTCCGTCATCGAGATACACGCGTACTCTAAAGCTGGCAAAGCCATTCTTGCGCCCGCTCTCTGTAAAACCGCGTCTCCCGGTGAAACACCATTATAATTCTTCAAGGGCTCTCGAATGCTCGTACTCCGCCAATTTCGTCGAATAATTCACTTCCTCCCACAGCGAAATGAGAATGGATTTAACGTTTAAATAACGTTTAAATTTAAAGCGACATCCGATTTTTCGTGAGACACGGTCTAAAGGAAAATTGGAAATAAAACAACGCCGCTCTAAAAAAGAAAAAAAAAAGGTCAAAAATATGGGGAAAAAGTGAGAGAAAAGCTATAATGGGAAAAATGAAAAAGCCGGCTCGCGTGCATTCGCGATAGCGTTGCGCGTATCGTTTTTTCTCTTATACCGCGGCGTGCGAATGAATTATTAACGTAGGCGCATTTCGAAAGAAAATGAACAGCTAGATCGCGGTCGTAGATTCTAATTAGATGGATTAGACGTCGAGTGGAGATGGTCGCTTTAGAGCGGCGGGCCTCGGCCTCCCCCGGAAGCCTTTGTCACCTTTGTCTCTATATCTATCCGTGTGCGATACAACGCGGCAGCGGGACATGAAGGATACAGCGACTAAGTCTCAGAATCAAACCGAGATCGCGACCGAGATTATACGAGTTGCATCGCGGATGCGAAACCGAGTTAATCTTACAGCGCGGCCTTTCCGCGGCCACGTTCAATCCTCAAAGTAACTCGCACTAATCGCGGTGGCGGACCGTATCGATCGGGCCCCCGTTGTCTCGACTGAGCTTCGTTCGTCCCAGTTTCGGCATTCGGTGGTTTCGTGTACACAGCTTCGCCCACGCGCGAGCACGTTATTGTTGCACGGCGACGCATGCGGCCTCGCGCAGTCAACGTCGGTTTTTTTCCACCCCTCTCTTTTGTAAAATCTTTCGTTACCAAGAGTTACGTACGCAAGTGCACCGAATGATCTCTTATCTTTGCGCCGGATGCGAGAAGAATACGTGAGTGAATAAATAAAAGTCGGAAGTATTGATAAAACAATGCGCTCCCATGCAAACGTGAGCCGTTCGACTTATTTCTTCTGGATATCTCGATCCCGATTGTTGAATCTAGAGAAGATTGTTTTGAATGCTGCAGGTGAAACAAACAAAGGCTGCAGTTCGCGCATATAGATTGTTATAAGGTTCGGTCATTATCTTATGCAAGTATACGCTACAGTAAATATAATGTACGTTAACTTGTAGACTTTATTAACTCGATGCACTCTGAGCAAACGGCGCTGGTATCTGTGCGAATAACGAAAATAATTTACACGCGTACGGATTTATGGTCTCCGGGGGAGACTGTCTCTTTATCCTCGATTGGCCGTATCAGTTTCGTCATCCCTCGGGTGTAATTCAACTCGGAGACCGTTTCAGATAAACGTTTCAACTTTCGTCCGCTATTAAATCATGGTAAGACGCTCGCGCGGGATCGAAATCGTGCGGAATTTCAGGCGGTTGTTGCGCACGTTCGCGCATCTTGTTCCGCGAGAGATAGCCGCCCCCCAGTTGTTTTGCGGCCGTTCAAAATTATTTTTATCACTGTTTCGCGGCCCCATTCAAGATTATTTTTATTATAAAATTTATTTCCACCTAAAAAATGTGAAAATAATTCCCACAAAGCAAACGACGCGTGATAATGTTATTGCGAGACACAATTGTGATTCATTCGACATGCGAAAATATTGCGGATTTGTCGATTCAGTGTTGCACGATTTGTTTACTCTCTGAAGTTTATTATAGATATCACCCGGCATTTCGAGATATGTTTTTTCGATCTGCAGTTCTCTCCACGCAGTTTTGAAAACTAATTACATCGGATCAAAAATAAAAAAGATACATATATGTATATTAATATGTAGAAACCAGCGGCGTTTTTGAAATCCCTCACCTCTATTCGCATGTTTACGGTTTAATTGAGCGGAAAATTACACGCGGATGTATATCCAACAAATATGAAGCTTTTACCGTATGCAAAGAACATTCGTGAATTAATGTCAATTATCATACGGAGCACCCGTGTGTACATACATACATTTTTACACATTACTTTAACGCTACGCAATTAAAGTTGTATTATATATTGCGCCGTCGTGATAAATGTTATCTGGTAAAATATCAAGCTTTTACCTCTTTCCATGAAACATTTCTCGATTTTAGAGATTTCATTATTCATTATGCTTGTTTATCATTTATCTAATATTCTGAGACCGGGACGCGAGGTAGTACAATTTTTTAAGTCAGAAATATTCGACCGATGATGTTTAAATACAAATTAAACAAGAGAAGCCTTTTTCGGTCGTAGCTAGGTCTTAGTGCTTTTATATTTATTTGTGTGAGTTTATATACCTATTCAAATTCACGAGACTGCGCGCCGAATTACTTTTCCGGTCATAACACAGCTCTGAGTTGAACATGAACAGGTAATATCACATTTATTAAATTTAATCAATTTAATAATTTACGATGCTAACTTGCATCTTTAGTATTAAATCCCCTTTCCCCCTGAAAAAACTGTGAAGAATTTATTGCGAAAAATATCACAATAAATTATTAAATTGATTCAATTTAATAAATGTGATATCACCTGTTCAACTTAGAGCTGTGTTATGACCGGAAAAGTAATTCGGCGCGCAGTCTCGTGAATTTGAATAGGTATATAAACTCACACAAATAAATATAAAAGCACTAAGACCTAGCTACGACCGAAAAAGGCTTCTCTTGTTTAATTTGTAATTTTTTAAGTCTTAAAAAAAAAAAGGAAACAACAGATTTTTCTCTCTGCCATTCTAAACTGAATTTGCCAATAATTTCGATATCTCCTCCTAACGAGAGCGCACAATAAAAATACCTCATTGTTTTTATCCCCGAGGGGTTTTAATCCTCGCGACGGATTAACTTACTATTACGCGTATTAGTGGAGGTCTTTTTCTATTTGGCCGAGGTGGACGTGCTGTTGGCGAAGGGAACGGAAAATGGAGAGAGAGAGAGAGAGAGAGAGAGAGAGAGAGAAAGAGAGAGTTCGTCAAAGCGAGGTATATTCGGGGAACGAGAAAGGGAAGACAACGGCGCCAAATGACAGCCCGCGGCTTGTTTGCGGTCGGACTTCGACACGAACGAGTGACTAACGTTTGGCTTATCGGCGGTGGCAGCCAATAAACGATATTCACCGCGGTCTGAAGGACGGCATGCCGTACCGCAATAACGGCGGCCCTTGTAAAACCCCCCTCTTCCCCTGCGAGCGAGAGAACGGCGAGCGATTTGCCCGCAGTGTCGTGTCCGCGCCAAGCTCTCGGCAAATGCGGTAATGCCGATATACGTCGTATATACGCAATTTGTCGCCCGCGGACGAATGGCGACCGATAGACGCATCAGATCTACGAGAGTAACGGGCAAACATTTGTATAAGACGTGGTATCGTGCCGGCCGATCGCGAGCGGCGTGCGGCGCGGCGTCGCACGTAACATGCGAGATGCGGTGCATCGTAACGATAAACGTGTATCGTTCACCTCTCTGTGTGCATTCACGTGTCGCGCAATCGCGGGCCAGGGTAATAAAACGGACGATTCCGATCTTGGTGCTGTAAACCATTCTTAAGTATAACTTACGATGAGTACATGCGAGATCGCCTCGTATCGTGTACACCGCGGCATTGTTACGACACGAAAGCGGAAGTTTATCCCTCGCCCGCCCTTTACGGCCGTGCACGTATTACACGAATTAATTTTAAATCCGTCCTTCGGATTCGACGAGGGGAGGGGAGGGGGGGAAGGGGGGGATCGGGATCGGAGTTAAGCCGAAATTCCGATTTCGCGCGTGTACGGACTTGCACGGGGTGAGCACTTGCAGAGCAGTTTGTCCCATCCTCCGGACTAACTCCGGGCTTCAAATTTCGGAGCTGAACTTCACGCGCATGGATTCGGATTCGCGCTTAGTTCGCTATAAAATCCCGCAGTTCCATTCGCCGGCGACGCCAACTACCTAGGAGATACTGCACTCGCCTGCGAAATGCACCGTTGCAAACGGCTTTCACGCCCCCTTCCCGCATCCCTCTCTCGCCGGTGCTAAAGTCCGTCGACTCTCTCAGTCCTCTTTCCTTCGAGCTAACAAGCGTACGGGACGATAATGAGGCTACGGCAACCTATTATGAGTGGGTCCCCGCCGCCGTATTCTCGAAATATCTCGAAAACAACACGAAGAGACAGTAAAAGTCCAGCATATCTCTCCCGATCTCCAACGGAGAGAGCTTTTCACGGAAAATCGGGGAGCATCTTTGAATGTGTAGAGCCTTTTGTGGTCGCCAAGTCGCACCACTACGGTCATTTGAGAGGAAACGGGGGGGAATTTATTTATTTTATTGTTTGCAACACACGCGATGGTGCGCCGTATGTGTGTGTGCGTGTGTGCGTGTGTGCGTGCGTGTGTGCGTGTGTGCGCGTGCGTGTGTGCGTGCGTGCGTGTGTGCGTGCGTGTGTGTGTGTGTGTGTGTGTGTGTGTGAGCATTGGTAGAAGCATTATTACCTTGTAAAGGCAGTGCGCGCGATTCGATTGTTCCGTGTTTGTAAAGTGGCGTCCGTTAGAACGACCGTCTCTTTCTATCTTTGCCCTTTCTGTCAAACGCCACGGCGTACACGGATGTGTACGTATGCAGAATGGACGCGATGACCCGTCGAATGCGCTTTTCTGCCGGGCGAAGGTACAGTTGTAAAAATCAAACACGCACGGCGAATGCCGTACAAAAGCCAAAGGAAATCTTCGCTACTCGAGTAATTCTCTCCAAACACATTGGCGTTGCGAGTTCGGCTAAACGTCATGCGTTAAAATGATTGTTTAGCGCTCTTTAGCAAATCAATCGGCAGCTGCGCTGTGGAATTATATACGCGAGCGGTAATAAAAATTTCAAGTCAAACATACGCTCGCTGGTGACTCGATAAAATCACAGATAATTGTATTACAAGAAATTTAAATTTTTGACGTACACCAATGTAAACCAGCAATAAAATCCCGACAGAGATTTTATAAAATAACTCGATTAACCATTTTTATCGTAACATTCAAAATTGGTTAAGCGGAAATCCATCTTCAATTATGCTTTATTATCGAGTCATTAAACATCGACGGATTAAAGAATCTCAAATTAATCTCGTCAGGAGCCGTGTCTTGAAATTTCTTCGGAAATAATATAGACGGGAATGTAGAATCCGCTACGCGGTTATCTCTTAAAGTTCACCTCGTTATTCTTCGACCTGAGCAAATCTTTCAAGAACTTGTCGTTAGTTAAATTATTTTATCCATATCCCGTGCCCCATATACGTCCGCATGAAATACCGCCGAATAATCCGTATATCTCTATTACGATCGATACGATCGATCCGTCGTCGAATGCGATGGGCAAATCGTCGGGCAGCGAGCGCAGCTGCAGAAATTGCGTACCGTACCGATTACGCGAACGTATGCATGTGCGACGGATATACCATGTCGCGGCGAACGTCTGGTCATCTATGCATGTACGGGCAGCGCGTATGCTACGCGTTTACTCATAAATTCTCATCGTCCGTCGATGCGTGGATCCACCACACGCGCACGTCCGATGCACGGATGCGTTCGTGCGTGCATCGCGAGAGCGAATACATCTCGCGTATGCGTTGCACAAGCTCCCCCCCCTCTCTCTCTCTCTCTGTCATGCATATACATACGCATAAGTAAATAATAAAATATCGGTGTCGCGTATCAAATTCGGCAATATAAAAAGCAAATACCGACTCGACCGGTGGAGTTGACTCAAAAATCAGTTTTCGCGAATATCGGATGCCACGGTGATAATAACTTTTGTACGCCGAAAACGAGCGGAGCAGCGCGAGAGCACCGATACGCTCCCGGGGCCCCCCGCTCCCCCCCTCCGACCCCCTCCATCTCTAACCCTCTCTCTTTCTCCATCGGTGAAGTTGCAGTTGACTGAAAAAATAAACGTGGGAAAATAGAGCAAAAGATAGCAGAGAACGGAAAGTGACACAATCGCGTACCAAATTGAAAAATGACTGACCAGGCTGCGTCAACTATCGCGCCCGCCGTCACGAATTTACGACTGCGTGGATCACTCGTGCGATCGTAGCCGCCGATTGGCCCCTAGCCTGGCCAAGGGGGGGTGTGTGTGTGCCCAGAAATTCATTAAAACTATATCGAGAAGATATTCTATTATATATTCCTGATATTTAACAGCCGTTGTTAATTATTGCCTTGGCGGGCAGCAAATTGCGCGGCAGTTCGATCGTCTTAAATACGAGGAAGTTTCGCAACGTAATTTACTCTTCGTCGATGAGCAATGAAATGTCAGCGGAGATTTCAGCAAGTAGCTCATTTAATTACAAGTTCCCGAGAGCCGGCATTGTCGCGCAACAATGTATTATAATCCAAGTTGGTCTCTCCGCACCGTGATAGCGACGACGAGTTTCTGTTATTTTCGCATCGCCGGCACGGGAGAGGACCCTATGTTAGCAGGCAGAACTTTGCGCGGTTTCGCTGATGCCCAGCCAAGCCCCCAAGCGAACCAATGATAAATTAATTCACTCGACGACGACGTCGCCGAAAACGCGAAATGTCAGATGACGCGCTCGCATTTACACAGATGTCGGTTAAATATCCACTTGGGACAAGAGATATTTATTAGCAGTAAATTATTACGCCGTCCTAGTGAAAACACGCCAACGATTCACGTGCTGCAAAATAAATTTATCATTACGCGTTACGTGAAAGAAAGAAGGGAAACGTGTGTACCAATTTTAAATTCAGTGAAATCTCCGAAAAAAAAAACATTTCTGCGCAATTTCGCGATGCGATAAAAGAGAAATTGCGTGTGGTAAACACATATTAAATACACATTGCTATCCTGTGAAATCTCATATGCATCAAATTTTGATTTTAATTAGATGGGTTATATACTGTGTATAAATCTTAATAGGGAATATATTATGACCCGTGTTTATTAGGAATGGATTAATAATAAAATTATTGTAACTGAATTACTGGCCAACGTCGCTATCGTAATGAGAATATTGATTAAACATTTCAGATATTAATATGCTACATTAATTTAGCTAATTAAGGGTCTATCATGTAACTCCAATTATACTACCAGTATCGCTTATCGCGAAGATTTTAGATCAATTACTAGGCCAAATCATTACTGAAATAATTAATAGGTTAAAGTGAATTACACGCATTCTCATTTGCAGCTCTTATAGAAACAAGAATTGAAAACATAAATTTCCCGATATGTTGAAAATATTTCCCTTTCTCTCTCATTCTCTCTCATTCGCGCATATTCTCGGAAAGAAGTTTCAGCACGTGGAGAATGGAAATGGAACATCTTCCGTAATAGCATCCTGCTGCTTTGAAACAGGTAGCGTCTATTAACCGTGTAATACATCAGAGAACGACCTTCGGCGTTGTAGAGGTTTCGTTTCTCATATCTACGCTAATCTATTTTGCATTAGATAATCTACTTATGTTATGTGGATTTCCCAGTCACGTCAAACTAAACCACGATTTATGGTTTCGAAGCATAACGGACATTAACGGACCGCGGAAGCATTAAATTGTCATAGCGCGGGGCATTAAATAATCGAATATACGAGATATTTCGCGGCGCGAAATTCCCGAAACGCCTAATTCTACGCGCGGAACGCACACCTATCTTTTTCAAAATCCGTCCGTCGCCGTTGCAGCAGACGACGATTATGCTAATACGCGAATGATGCGCGCTACACGTTACGCACGTTGCACAGGTCGTTGACGTTAATCCCGCGGAACGGCCGTCGACGACGACGACGACGACGACGATGACGGGGGACGCGCATTAAATCGCATGGAAGAAAAATTCCGCTGGCGGCGGACACATTTCTGGGCAGCGCGGGAACGAGCGCCTGGCTTCGGATCTCTCGATCTTCCCAATCGGGAATCAATTTCGCCGATAAAGTACAGCCGGCTGCGACGTTCTGACATCCGCGAGCGGCAAGACGGCCGGCGGACAACGAAAAACATTTTCGGCGATATCGAGTGCCGTCGAGCGCTATGACGTCTATATCCCGATCGTATGTTCGTCCGAAGCCCTTGCCTCTTTTCCCTTATCGCTCTTTTCTCCTCTCTGTCTCTCTTTCTCCCGTAGTCAGCCCCAGTTTTTTNTTTTTTTTTTTATACCGGCATTTCGCAGTTGCCAGCACGTCGATTGCCTCGAGCGGGCTCGCGAGGCAACCAAGTTAATCGGCGCAACGAAATTCATACATTCATTCCGAAAAGCAATTTTAAGTTGAAAATGTCGAAGGGCGAGCAGCGTCTGTCGCGCGTGCGAATGTACCGTGAACACGAGCGGGTACACGGGCTACTTCGTCGATAAACGCCGAAATTCGAAATGAATTTTCATCAGGGAACAGCCACGCTGGTGCCGCCACGCGCTTTTACGCGCATTCGTTCCTGACATTGGAGAAAAATTAGGTTTCCGCGGCGCGAGAGAGCGAAAGTCTGTTTCGCATCGAGGGCAGAGTGCAGCGACGATGGGGATGGCGGAGTCGGTGTTGTTCGAGGAGAACGGAGCGAGGTTGTTAGCGGAACGACGCGCCGGAGTTTCTATATTAATTTTGGAAATCTGTCTCAAGAGAGGAGCTAGGAGACGTCGGGGAAAATATATACATAGAGTCTGCTCCCCTTTACAGTCTAATTTCATTCAATCTACAATTGCGTTACGTAATCTAACGGATCGGACTAAACTCGCGCGCGCACGCTTGCGACTACGTCATCTAGTATATGCGCAATCGGAGCGAGGAACATTATTAGAACATCGCACCAGGGGAGAGACAGAGAGAGAGAGAGGGGGGGGAGATGAAGCGAGAGAGTGCGCGAGGTCGCGCAAATTCTGAAAATGAAGCGCGTACACGCAACATCTTCGTTAGTTGTATCATCGCGAAATAATGGAATCAATTGCGATGTTAATGATTTCTCTACACAGAAAAAAAAAATTAATATCAAATCAACAATTCATTGTTTCATATATAAGTAAGAATGAAATCTTCTTGAAAGAATTTATAATCTTAAACAGACATAATTTGCTTACATGGAGAAAATTTTTCTCTTCACGTAAGCAAATTGTGTCTATTTAAGATTATAAATTCTTCCAAGAAGATTTTATATTCTTGCTTATACAGTACCGGTCAAAATTATATCACCTTTCGATTTTTTGAGCATAACTTTTATTGAAGTGTATTGAATGCACTCAAAATTTTATAGCAAACACTTGATGGAAAGTACACCTTATACATAAAGTGTAATGAGATTTGCAATATATGCTATGATCTTTGAATTTTTTGTTAATTTTTTCATAGTCGCACTTTTGTACTTTCTTTGTTTTTCGTGTCGCAATCATTGTTTTTATCATCATAACCTAGTTTTAACAGTTAGATTTAATATTCCACATTATTTAGACTTGTTATAATGACTCAAAATTTATGATTGAAATTTATATTTAACATATTTAACATATTTTGGAAATTTCAAATAAAATTAATTTTTTACAAGTTGCTGTTTTCATTATTTGATAAAAAGTTATTATTTACGTAAATTATACTTATCATCAAAAGATATTGTGATTTAATAGAGATTCGTGTCCTTTAAAACAAGTTATGCTAAAAAAAATCGAAGTGATATAATTTTGGCCGGTACTGTATATGAAACAATGAATACTTGAATTGATACTAAATTTCTTTCTGTGTACGCTTGAATTCGTAATCACGCGCGTTTGACGAATCATTGTCGTGCACTTACCTCGAGGTTGAAATCGAACGGCTCGACCATCGTGATCAGCTATCGTTCTCGCATCGATAAACGCCAGGCTATTTCCGGCAAACGATTCCGCTAATCACTCGCCGGACTTTTCTTCTCGGTACTCGGACGGTTCGATAATTGAATTCGATTCTTCTCTACAGTTTTAAAGCAGCTTTCGGGAGGGAGTCGAGTCACGCGTGTAAATAAGCCATTTTCCCGCCGGCGAAAATAGCGCGGCGAAGTTGATTGATCTCTCCGATGCAGACTCTCGCGCGAGGCGCGCTTCCCCGATCGACTTATTCGTATACTCTTAATATGTATGCGCTATTCGTTGATCGCTCTATCGCGAAGTCGAAGCCGTCGAGGGAAGCCGATATCGGTAAGATTTTCGAGATTCAATTTCGAGAATGCCTGAGCTTATAGTTGGAAACAACGATGAGTTTTCTGCCGGCAGGCGAGCGTCGAAAAGTTCGCAGTTTTCTGATGGCGAATCGTCCGGGATTTCGAACTTTTATCGCGCTGTGATTGGTGCTCGCTCGATGTTTTTCCACCGGTCGGATCTCCCAATCTTTCTATTCTGCCAAAGCTCCTAGGTGAGGCGACGTGACAACTTTTGACGCGAGTATGGAGAAAAAGAGAGGACGAGGAAATTACAAAAATCAGCGACGAGAGGCCGTTCCCCACTTTCCCCGTTGCGAAACGACGGAATGACCGTATTACGCGAGAGCGTGGCGGGAACAAAGGTAGCAACTACGTACGTACCGAAATTCCAGGAAGCGGACAAATTGTGATGCTTTATCAGCAACGGGGAGATGTAATATTTAAAAAGCTTAATATTAATGAGAAAAAATACACGTGTTTCGGGGTACTTTGCGCCTCTAAATATTTTCTTTCGTTTCTAAAACGCTAGTTTGGCACGTTTTGACACGATTTTTCTTCCCATTGAAATATTTTAGCCGCGCGCACCGTGAAAGCGGACCTCGCGATAAAACAAATTGGAAGTTGCTGGAGTTGCCGCCAATGGCGGGAATCTCCATTTCGGCGGTGGTGGTGCCTCTCGCCTCTCGGTTTTAACAGTCGCGGTAGAGCGCACCTGCGGATATGGCGATAAAACGTCTTTTAGCGTTGAATGCCGTGGGGTATGCGACCGACTAAAATCTACATTTGGTGTAAACACCTTAGCGAGGATGCCCATAATTTTCAGCTGGCGGCAGCCGAGAGAACACGGGGAAAGTTTCCGCGAGGCAGAGCCGAAAGCACATTGTGTGCCGGGCGCTGTAAATCTACATTCAAAAAGGGAATATAGAAACTGCCGGCATAATTGCATTCTGAATTAAAAGATCGCGTCTATGACTGAGCTTAAATTTCTCACGGGCGATAAATTCACGTTTCTCCTCATCGTCCTTTTTTTTCTGACAGCTTTACCTCGACGCTTCCCCTTTTTACTTTTTCAGCAAACGACACGCTGCGAAATATAACGGTACTTCGCTAGAACAACATTGCAGCAGTTCGAGTCTCGGATTAAGAAACAAAATTTGTGATATTTACAACGGTAAACATAGACGTATATTTCATCATTTTACTTCTCCCACGTATATCTCTCAAAATTACTGTTAATGTTATAATAAAAAATTAAAAAAAAAAAGAAAAAAGAAGAAAAGTGGAAAAATAAAGTGGTTAATCCATTTAGTGATCTAACTGCAAATGTAATGTATAAAAATATTTTCCCTACGTTTTAAATGCGGGCGAAATTAATTCGGCAAAATGCTCATAATGAGAGACGTTTGCATCACGTGTGATTACGCACTCTTTCTAAATGGAGCTCGACATTTTTTCGCCGAATCATATTATTATTATCGTTCTACATTTAAACAAAAACCTCCCTGCGTAATATATCGCGCCGGGTATCCTTCATCCTTTTTCATATTTCCCTCTAATGTGAAATATGTGACGTACGGCCGATCTGTCGTTGAAAGTAAAATCGCGGCGGATGTGGCGGTGGTGGAGAAAGCAGCGCAGGAGGGCGACGGGCGACGCGGCGATGGAGACGAGAAAAAGGAGGCGATACACGCGAACGACGGGGTTATCATATCGGTCAAGTAGGAATCTCCGAGCCACCGTACGCGCCGCCGTCGTTGGTGTCTACCGTCGTGGATACGGAATGAATCAAACGGCTTTGACGCCCTTCGGGATCATGAATAATGCAGCGACGTGATCCAATTTATAACTCACGGAAGCGTAATATGTGTTATGTGGGGCGCGCTGCCGAGAGGTGGTGATATGTAGCATGGCGAAGAAGCCACGCGGATATTTCACTATACCGCGGCCATGACTATTCATTTTGCAGATAGTTAATCGAACGGGTGTCGAGCCCGCGCACGCGACACATGCACACGTATATACACGCACGCGTTCACACATCGCCCCGGTTTTTATTAATGGATTTTCACTCTTTGATAATATCGCGCCGTACGCTATTACGCCCCTCGTATTACCTCGCGTACGATATTACGCGACGCGGCACATCCTAGGCTGTAAAAACGATTAGGTTGTAAAAAAAAAGTTATTAATCGTGCTAACGATACCAGACCACTTAATGGCCGTATCGCTCGTTTTTACGCGACGCAATTACGCGAACGTCGTAATTATTAGGTTAATAAAATTGGCGAGCGATCCGTCGCGTTCGTACGCGAGGCCATGAGTCGCGAAACAATCGTTTTGCAATATAGGGTAAGGTTGCCGATATCGCACCGGCTCCTAAATCGCACCACCTCGCGTATAA
>QKQZ01015301.1:0-37394 GCA_003595255.1 Solenopsis fugax | reverse complement strand
TAATTTAAATAAAATTATAAAAAATAAATATTAAATTAAATTAAATAAAACATAGAAAATTTTCTACTGTGTACAAACAAATTTTTTTCTTATAATGTTAAAATATATAACAAAAAATAATTACAAGTTTTCTATTATATTGAAAAATCTTAATAGAGCAAAGAGTTCTGTTTCATCATATTATTTATATCAGTTTGTGACAACATATAATTTCAACTTTTTATAAATATTATGATTTGTTTATCTTCATAAGTTAATCAACTAAAAATTTAAAGCTTCATTATTTAAATTTTAATATATTTTCTTATATACTGCTTATCCTAATCACTAGAAGTAATAATTTATTTATATAAATTCTTTTATTCAAAGTTTGTTATATTTATAATTAAACAAATTTCTAATTCTTATTTTGCTTAATTCAATTAATTTAATTAATTATAAAAGTAAAAAAATCACAACACTCAAATTAATTAATATAAACTGGCATGATTAAAAGAAAGATTAACATCTCTCTACTGTATTGAAAATATGTTAACACTTGTATATACGTTTTTATTGTTTCTCTATATGTTGGATCATCACACTTCTAAATTAATTTTCATTACTTTTATAAGAAAATTCTTTAATAATTCTTACATATACTTTAACACATCTCTAGAAAGTGTTTGTAGGGTCGTTTATTTTTAAAAAATTCTATATAAATGTTATAATTAATTACATTAATATAAATAATTAAATGCTCTTAGTTTTACAAATAAAAAAAATTCGCAAAAAAAATTATCGAATCGTGTATGCAGAGCGTTAAAATATATTTTAATATTTGAAATATCTTTATAAATTCTAAAACTTGCTAAGTAATTATAAAGTAATTATAGAATTGATTTTTATGCAAAATTTACAGTTTTTGCACAAAACAATTAACGACTTTATTATTTATGTATCATATATAGTTTATACATATATATTCGTACATATACACAGCAACACTTCACCACGTGACAGCCATACACATAACCTCACTTGTTTTTAACCTCTACTCACGCGTGTCGTCAGCGTCACGCATATGAGGTTTGATCGTAAGCACACCCTTTCGTTACACTTTTACAAAAGAGTAACGAATATGATATTTTTTACATATATTTTTATAGATTTGGATTTTGCATTACCTCTGTTCCTGTTGCTCGTGTAAGATTTGCGAGAATAATTATTAATAAAAAATTTATTTCTTACTTAACTTATGAGGTTCTAGGTATATATTATCGGAATTATTTCGTTTCCCCTAGAAAACACAATAGAAATTTGGGGAATAATTGAATAAATCTGTTCGGAATTCATTTCGAACAATTTACAGTCTCAATGCTCTCTCTATTTATATATAAGGCTAGAAAAATAACGTGTTACTCCTTTAAAAAATGTTTAGGGCGATATCACTTGTCGACAAAACTTCTAGAAATGACCCTGTAAGCCCTACAAAATTCCTAGATTATACAATTATACAAATATAATCAAAAATTAAAATAAAATTTCGAGAATATTATTCCATATTTTTAATATTATTTTAATATTATAGGAATATTATATTAATGGTATATGTCCGTTTTTATATAATATACGTGGTATATTATTTCAAAATCCATGGAATAAAAATCTTCTATGAATATTAATGCGGTTAAAAATTAATGAATTATTATCTATAAAATATTCATAAACTTTATAATTACATTTAAAAGTTATAATATTCTCGATAATTTAAAGTATTGAAGTAAATAATATTATTATATTATCAGAAGTAGGCATATAATTACTTTTTATTAATATTAATAAATAATATTTCAGGAATATTATTTAATATTAAATAATATCTATCTAATCAAACTTACAAAGGAATCTTTTCAAAGATAACAATAATATTTCAATAATATTGTTTGTATGAATAACCTTTAGTATAATTTTTTTTAAAACAAAGGAAGAGGAGGCACATACCTCTCAAGTGTTTTCGAAAAAATCCAAATTAAAAATAATCCCGTCTTATGAGTAAAAGCGAATGTGCACTGCTGCACATGAAAGCTGTTGCAATGAAAGCAACATAAAGATGTGATGTCATTTTTACGTTAGATTAGTATACGGCTTTTTTGTGCATCAGTGCAATCGAATTCGCCACAAGTTGTGCAGGGCATTTTATTGAAGATCATGTCGCTCAGAGACAACGTGAATCACATTCACGAAATCGATAATTCGAGTCTTGATGGATAAATTTTTTTTTAAAGTCATAATGCAATTTTAATAATAAGAAAATTGTAAAATAGGTTTATGCATCTTGTCTATTAATTTTGTATTATATTATACATTTTCCTTTTTTTATCTTTTATTTAGAAAAATTATTTTCGGAATTACTATCTATTGAAAATAAAATTATTTAAAGATTTTAACATTTGGGAGTGTAAGAATATTATAAATAATATGATTATTTAATTAATTAAATAAATTTTTAAGAAATAATTACTATTAAATTAATTTAAATATTTCTATCAGACGAAAAAGAGGCAAAATATTTTCTAAGTAAAATTGTGTATTTTATAATTTACCATTTATTTATTTCATTTACTTAAATATATAAAATTCATAATATTCGTATTACCTAATTAGTAAAAGACGTCTATAAAATAAGATTTTATACATATATACAATTGTCCTGTAATAATCATATCACCTTTGGTGTGCAGGTAAAATCATAGTTTAAATTAAAAAAGTCCTGTATCATTTTGCGATTTTGGTGTAATTAGAAAAACGATTTTTGCATTCTACCTTTAAGAAGTAAAATTGAGATATTTAAAATACAATATTATACATATATAGGATGTCCGATAATAATTATATCACCTCTTATGGACAGATAGAGTGGACTATAAACCGAGTTAAAAAGCTCTTTACCATTTTGTAATTTTTGAAGTTAAGGAGAAATTAATAATTACTAAATGAGCAAGTATATATATATATTTTTTTTTGCTACGCGCTTGTATTTGGCCGGGCAAATATGCAGCTATCTTTATAAATTAATTTCTCATTAATGCTAATGACACATAGAAAAACATAAACAATTAGTAAGAATCGGTTTATAGTTACAACATTTAATATACGAATCGTTCAAAACCTATGGCAATAACATAAACAGCAGGAAATCAAATATGTTGATTTCCTTACTGCTTAAGTTTTCTTAAGTTACTATTCTAACAAAAATTGCAAAATGGTAAAGAGCTTTTTAACTCGGTTTATAGTCCACTCTATCTGTCCACAAGAGGTGATATAATTATTATCAAACATCCTATATATATATATATATATATAGGATGTTTGATATAATATTGTA
Organism: Solenopsis fugax; assembly: GCA_003595255.1. Taxonomy (NCBI): domain Eukaryota; kingdom Metazoa; phylum Arthropoda; class Insecta; order Hymenoptera; family Formicidae; genus Solenopsis; species Solenopsis fugax. Next base: position 34,027 of record QKQZ01015301.1, on the reverse strand, counting down.
TTTTAAATATCTTAATTTTACTTCTTAAAGGTAGAATGCAAAAATCGTTTTTCTAATTACTTTTTTTATTCATTTTCCTATACATATATGAACAGAAATTACAAGAAAGAAAATTTGTATATTGATATACTTCATGTACAATTATATAAATTTACATTTGATTGAACATTCACCGAGAGTAATTAATGTAAAAAAAATATAAGTAACATTTTAGGGATTAAGCTATGTCTCCATCATTATTCATACTTTATCTGCGACTTTACTTTTATTCCTTTTCTATACGACACCACAGAAAAGAATGTTGCGCTGAAATCTATGGTAGATCAAACAGACACACTTATTACGGGCTACACTTGTATTAATGTGTGTTCGCTCGAATTGACAAGAATCGTTGGTAAAGAATGCATTACTCGCGGACGCAGTGAAATTCTCCTTTGTCTTCTCAATCTTGATTCGATCCACGATGCCACCAAGCTTCAGACTCTGTTTGGTGAAATCGAGCAGCTCGATCGTGCCGCGTGACATAATAAGTTCCGGAATGCCTAATATTTCCAACAGCTCGTTCGTTTGCAACTCTTCCTCGATCTTGAACATTGGAATCGAGTTCTTTTTTTGTAATCTGAATCCAGCAACTCGCAATTGATTATTTAGCAAGTCATGAAGTTTCAGAGAATTTTCCTCCGTCGTCAGTCGTCCCAACAATTGGATAATCCCATCTTTTTGCACGACATTATTTTTGTCCAAATAGTGTGGGAATAAGAAAAACATTGATATTTTCGATTTTTGTAATGGTACCTCAATGATACGTGCGCCTAAATGTTGTGACGTATCTGAAAAGAAAAACGAAATTAATACATAAAAAGATTAAAGTAGATAAATGACGATTCGATGAAGTTAAGTTTCTTATGATATATCAAGTTTACACACGAAGATTTTTAAAAACTCATGTAATACTTTTCATGTTCCTCAAAACGAAAAAACATATTTAATTCAAATTTGATCAAATCGTAGAAATTATAACAGTGAAAAGAACATTAAAAAACATTTTTCTGTATTTCCTTGCGTCTATATTATAAAAATGTTATAATATGAATAAACTGTACAAATAATTTATTTTTATAATTAATTTAGAAATTATATTATCATTATTATAGATAAACAAAACGATATTGAAATAACTTATAACCATTATTAAAATTTTAATTCTCATTTCTGTATTAATTTTCTGTATTCTTACTTTCTTTGACGTAGGTGAAGTCAAATTCAGAATTGCCATCTAATTCATCCTGGCAATAGATTGCGTTAAATAGAACTCCTTCAGTATTGCTATTGATACTATTGGGTGGTAATAGGTTGCTTATGTTGTGTTTCGTTATGCATACAACGCTGTTATTGACGAAATTCTTTCCTCTCTCGGGATTAGTAGCAAAATCAAAATCCATCACTTGATGATGAGAATTAAATAATTCGTGCGTCTTGTTTCTTATATTTTTGGTTCTTTCAATCCAAAATCTGCTATGAAAACATATACAGGAATTCGCCCTTTCAGTTATCTGGAACAAAAGAAACAAAAATTAAGAGATTATAAAATTTGTCCCCCGTCTCCCCTTTACCTCCGTCTTTCTCCGAAACTATAAATATGTCCCACATTTTATTATAAGTACTTGTAATTGAATTCATTTGTTACGTAGAATTTTTAAGATTCGAAAAACTCGCGATCGCGCGATCATAAATCATGAATTTTCGTACATTTTGTACGACGATGCCAATTAGGCCGGAAAGAATTACTCACTTTAAAAAATTGCAGGTTTCCTCCCAAAACATAATATTGTTTGACGACGGCTTTAGAGATGTAATTAGGAATGTGAAGGATGTCTCTAAGAAAATTTTCGTCTCGAGCCCCAAAGTATATCATGAGTAGATTATGATATATGAGATGCGGGCTAAAAAGAAAGGCTTTTTCATTTGCCATCTTCGCATATTTCTCCAGGCTTTCAAGAGCGAATTTGAACTGACCTTCCGCCAACATCTTTAAAAAAAACAAGTAGAAATTGTCTGCCAATTTGTTCTCTGCACACAAAAAATTATATTTCTAAAATCACATATAATTAAACTAGAAAATAAAGTATTTCACAAAAAACAAGTTATAATTAATGTTATATTACGTGTTTGTATGCATTTTAAAGAATATATTTCATTACATACACCACATTGATGAAAGACAAACGGAAAAATAAAAAAATCAAGATAGTCTAAGTGAAAATATGTTTTATACGTATAATATAGCAAGCATTTATCCGCCTTTTCTATGATTGGCGGCAACATGACATACCTTTAATGTAATTATCAGATCGACACAGTGGACACAGCTCGAATTACAAAAATTGTCGACCCGGCGATATTTCTTCAATGAAAGTAGCGGCAAAGTACAACGACGTTAGTTCAGCTACAAATAATTATTGCGAATTTGACGTTAATAATTTGATGTGATACAATAGGATTCATCACATAGGCAGTCAAGATCACACTGGTAGCATTATGTATATATTATTTACTAACACGATTTGGCGAATGACGGGAGTCACATAAAAACTAAAAATAAAGGATAAAAGGAAGACGGTTACAAAGATTTTCGAAGATTAGGATGAACACAAACAGAAAGAGAGAGTCTAAAAGCCGATTTATTATTTGGAGAATTTAGCGATATTTTCTGCGATAATTATGCTTTACTTATGATTAAAGTTGATGATCGATATTTAATTAACTCTAATATCATATCGATGCGATTGAATTCATCATTATAGTTAGAATGAGTTGAGACATTTAATTTTAATTATACGTATAAATATACGTATATTTAAAAGCATTTGTATTTTTTATTACATAAATCTTTGAATGCAATAAACAATTCTGAAATATTGTCATTATCATTGAAACGTGCTCTATTTCTTTAAACACGTATTGTCAAAAATTGAAAATATATGTTGAAATAAAATTTTTGACAATACACGTTAAAAAGTGTACGAAAATCAAATACCTTCGAAGAATGTTAATTTATCATTTTCAGAATTTTTTTATCTAATGCCAAAATCGCAATTAAACTCGATATAATTTTATTGCACTTTGATTTTCTTTGCTGTCGTCACGCGAAAAGGATTCATTCATCATTCATGAAGATTAAAGTGCACAATCTTCCTTTTGTACAGTATAACTATTTATTATACGGAATTAAATCAATTCTCTTTTCGATTTTCCGATTGCTAATTCTCGGACTATTGCCACGATCGTGAGAGAGAGAGAGAAAGAGAGAGAGAGTATATAAGCGCAATTTTACATATTATTTAAAACAAAAACCGAAAGATTCATGAAAGAAGAAATCTAAAAATGTACGAATGTGCTTTCTGAATTCTTTGGAATGGAATCTCACTCTGAAAGATGAGTAAGATTCTATTCCAAAAAATTTAGAGAATAATAAATTAAAAAATGTAAACGAATGCAAACGAAGCAACCAATCCGGATTTTTCGGATTGACGAAACAGAATCAACATGTTTTAAAAATTATGTAATATTTCGTAGAAAAAGTGCGCGCGAGAATCTCTCTCTTTCTAAATCTCCCCCCCCTTCTCTCTCTCTCTCTCTCTCTCTCTCTCAAGCTCTTCGTGTCTCTCACGATCCTCAAGTTCATCTGTCTCTTTATCCTATTTCTGTAGTACATCAAGGACTCGGAAGCGCGAATCAAGACAAATTCGCGTTCGTCCGTAGATTGTACACGGATGGCACATAAATGCCTACCAATCTGAAATTAGCTGAGTTTCGGGCTTTCTACAGTGCATGTAAAGATCATTATACACACGGGGACAGGAATGCTTAGCCATCTGAATTTGCACGGGTATCGAGGCAAGTTCAAGATGCGCGCTTCTTTCTAAATATTCGGGCATTATGGCCAATGATTACTTGAAAAACGGTAACGTAAACTTAAATTAAATAAAAATTAGCAAGTAAAACTAAATTTAAACTAATCTGATTTTAAACTAAATAACACTACGATTAGAAACCTAATCTAAAATTAAGTTAAAATTTAAATTAAACTCAAACTAAACTTAATAATAAATAAATAAATTATAAATAATGTAGTATTATTTTTGTACTGAAATCGCAATTCATTTAAAATAAATTGCATCAAATTTTGTATCCATGTTTTTAACAATACCATTTCAAACTGTATAACTACGGTTTTACGGTTATAATTAAAATAATTGAAATTTTTTATGAGGCTTTAACGTATTCTACATGGAATATAGAACGCAGCTAACCTCAGATAGGTAGACATTTATGTCCCCGTGTATATACAGTCTCATAGTGATTTCGGGTGGGGCGCACCGATTGCACATTTCAGGACCCAGACGGTGCGCCCCAGCCGAAATCGCTATTAATTCCTGTATCAATGTTTTACCATAAAAGATGACTTATCGACTGCAACATGTACACACATATACAGGATGAATCTTACAATTGCAATCGGTAATAAGTCATCTCTTATGGTAAAAAGTTGACACAAGAATTAAAACTCACCCTATATATACTCTGTTGCATAATACATACGTACGGATCGGATACAGGAAATATCGGTGTTGCTCGTGTTTAGCGTCGCACAATAAATTTTTCGATATTATTGAGGAGATTATCTGTAAAATAAAGAAGTTCTTGTGTCTCCTGAAATTTTCCACCATGTAACCAAACGGAGCATTCGAGTTTATTCACCATCTGAGACAAAAAAAACAAAAGATGAATATATTATAAAATTTTCTCTCTCTTTCCCCCCTTTTTACCTTCTTTTCTTCAAATAAATATTTCCTACATCTTATTATAAGTTATTTTGATTGAATTTATTATTAAAAATTTTTAAGACTTGAAGAATTCGAAATCGCGCTAGCGAGATTTTAAATAAATCACAAACTCTCACGCGCATTTTGTATGACTTTCAATCGCGCCCGAAAAAAATTACTCACTTTGTATCGAAATTAATTATCTCCTTCAACGAATAGTATTGTAGGACGACAGCTTTAGAGATGTAATCAGGAATAAGGAGGATCTGCCTAATTTTCACCGCTAATACCGATGTACATGAGTAGGTTCTGATATAAATTTATCATTATATTTTTTAGAATGCATTGAGAAAGTTTAATTTTATTTATATCTATAATTATACATCTGTTTGAAAACATTTTTATTTTTTTCTTATTACATAAATCGTCGCATGTGTTACGCTACAAACGCTAATAGAGTTTGAAGTATCGCGATTATTATTTAAATATGCTCTATATTCAATACAAACATCTTCGAAGGATATGAACTTGCCGCTTCTAATACTTTTTCATCAAATATTAAAATCTCGCTACTGAAAAATATAAATGAAAACAAATACAAACGAGATACAATCATAAATTCTTCCGGACTGGCAAACGAAATCGTCACGCCGAAAGGCTTTAAAGATGATGTTACGTGTTGTCGAGGGAGCACAAGAGCTTTTTTAATTTTCTTCGCGTTTCTTATAAATTTCGAGTTTCCTAATCTCTTATTTCATACTGTAATGATTCGCAGCGCAAATTAGAATAAATTCGCATTTGTCATTAATCCTAGTGTTTCATACATGCGTCGTTACGTGCATACGTTCTATATGTTAAAATCGATTGCAAGAGATTTTAATATTTTGTCTTTCGCGTTGGATGTTCCGATTTTTCATACGCAAAACCGAATTTACATGCATATACCAATTAATACAAATAGAAATCGAAAATAGAGTTATCTCTCTCTCTCTCAAAATTATATGTCAAGCCCGATATGTGCAAATGTAGTTTCAACTTCGAATATTCAGTTTATTTTTCCAACTGGAAGAAATACAAATTGCTGATCGCAATAATCTCGAAAAATCGCGATAAGAAATCTTTATGTAACCTGATTAATTGGAAAAATTATTAAATTAAATATTTAAAAAGTCGCAACCGCTAAAATTCGTGTTACATAAACATGTCAAAGATACTCTTTATTATTTTGATTATAGTCGACATTTTATATTGCTAATCTTTTAAACTGAAATCAATTTCTCTATGAAAAAAATTAATTCTTTCCCGAGCATTTACTGAACATTTAATGAATGTTTAAAAAATGTTTAGCCAATACGTTTTTGCGATATAAAAACATTTATTAAATATTATTAACGGCTATTTAATAAATTGTTTATTAAATCGTCGAACTGTCGCGTATAAAGCGGTATTTTAAAAATGTTAAAAAATAAATAAAATATTAAAAGATCTTTTATAACATTTATAAAATAGTTTGAAAAATGTATCAAATTTTAAACGTCTATTTTTCAGCTTGATGGTAAAATTAATTTTTTGTTTGCTAAATGTATTTTTTAATCTACGTTGTATCGGGACATTAGTTAAAGACGTTTCAGCATACTACAACTTTCTGAAATATTTGCAGCATCACATTGCTGCTGACTTTCAGCTTTGAATAAGACGCCGCAGAAAAGGATGTTGCGATTGAATAAATTTTAAACATCTATTTTTCAGCTTGACGATAAAATTAAATTTTTGTTTGCTAAATGTATTTTAATCTATGCTGTATCGGGACGTTAGTTAAAGACGTTCCAGCGCACTACAACATTCTGAAATATCTGCGGCATCACGGCATTGCTGCTGACTTTCATCTTTGAATAAGACACCGCAGTAAAGTATATTGCTATTGTATTTATCATAGATGAAGCAGACACATGAGTTGGAACAGTCTACAGTGTTTATCCGTTCGCGGCGAGAAGAATTGCTGGAAAATAATACGTTACTCGCCGCTGCGGTGACACTATTCTCCGTAATGTCAATGCTGACTCGGTGCATGGCATCGCCAAATTTCACAGCCCCCAAATAGGTCATCTGATTCACATTAGTCGCACCAACTGGCGTAAGTTCCGGAACGTCCAGCATCTCCAACAAATTGTACATTCGTAGGTCTTGCACAATCTTGAACGTCGGAAACGTGCAAGTCTGTTGCGGTACTCCATAATTCAGAATTTGACGAAGGTACTGAAATCCTTCCTCTGTCATCAGTTGATTTATCATTTTGATGATTCTATCATTTGTTAATATGATATTATCTTTCTCAGATTCCGATAGTTCAGGGGTAAAGAAGAATATTGATATCCAGCCATTTTTGAAACGTAACTGCGTGATATTTGCGTTCAGTTGCAAATTCGTGCCTGAAAAGAGAAACATTATTAAAATTAAGGAAGAAATAAAGATGCATTAAAATAGATAAATAAACATTAAAATATTGAGTCTTTTTCTCATCAAATGTCAAGTTTACGTTATAAATTTATAAAAATTTGTATAATATTTTTCAAACTCAGAAAAAGAAGTCATTTTTGTAATTTCAATCAAATTATTGTAAAATACATAAAAGTAAAAGAAAGCATTAAAAATATTTTTGCTCCATTTCTTGCATCTATATAAAAATCTTTATAACATAACATAAAACATAAATGTTTCATTTAAAATTAGAAATTAATTTAGAAATTATATTATCGTAAAGTTAATGATAAATGAATAAAATAAAATTATATAGTGGTTATTATTGAATTATATATTGAATTTCTTTTGTTCCCAAAATTGTGTTTTGTCACCTTCTACACTCTTGCTATGACCGGCGCCGGCGTTAGGATCAACCTCGCGGTTTATTTTGCCCTGAAAGTAGGCCGCGTTTGCCATAACTAGATTGGTCTTATCATGGATAGTGTTTGGTGGCAACAGATTTTGTATGAAATTGTTTGTTGTACTGTTAATACGTGTATTAATCTCATTCCTTCTGTCTGTACTGTAAAGAGAATTATCGAATTGCACTTTACACAACCTTCGGTATTTGAACCAAAATAAATTGCTGACAGACATATTAAGATGACGTCGAAAAAAGCCTCTCTTTCGTGCCATTAATTTGTTTTCGATCCAAATTGTATTGTGGATTCCATACGAATAAGTTTTCGTGGACTCAATTACCTGAAACGAAAAAAATGAAGAGATTGTAAAAGTCTCTCTCTATCTATCTATTCATACATCTCCTTGTTCTCTGAGACAATAAATGTTTCTTACATCTTATATTATAATAATTGAGTTTATTTGTTAAATAGATTTCTTAAAATTTTAAGAATCTAACGTCAGCTATAAATCGCATATGCACACTTCGTATGATAATACGAATCAAAGATACTCACCCAGTAATTAAACTTTTCTAAATGTTCCAAATAATAATGTTGAACATCCGTTTTAGTGACATTAACGGGAATATAGAGACTCTGTCTCAGAGAATTTTTAATTTTATCGCTAGTAGGTATACCATCGTTACATAGAATGTACACTATGAGTAAATGCTCATATATGAGAGGCGGACTAAAAAAAACACTACTTCTCGGCTCGATCAACATACATTGTTTCAGACATTCCAGAGCGAATTTAAAGCGCGACTCTACGAACATCTAAAAAAAAAAAAAACAAATAGAAGTTATTCAATTTAATCCCGACACACAAAAAATTATATTTCTAAAATCTTACAAAAATAGACTGAAGGAAATAAAGTAATATTAAGTTACAATATTAGTTACGAGGGGATATTCTTAAAAATTTGTAAAATTTGTCAATAAATAAAAGTACATTTACGCTTGATCTTTTAAAAGCCTCCTATATATTTTTCATCTACTTTGAAGATAATGGTGAAATAATAAGATCTAAAGTTGATATACTTTTATTTATGGGCAAATTTCTCTTTTTGAATACCGTCTCTGTATATGTGTGCTTTAAAGAATTTTTTCCATGCATACACACACATACACACATTGATAAAAGATAAACGGAATAACGAAATTAAGATGCTTGAAAATATGTTTCATCGTACATGCATATAGTGTAATTGTAGGTTTTATCGCGTTTGTTAGGCTCAATATGACATACCTTGTATGTAATTCTTATACTGTCGATGTCCCAATGCAAATTATAAAAATCGTCGGATAACAAGAAATTTTTTTAAATCAACGAAAATGTTGGTCAAATACAACGACGATTGCCCGTTAGTTCAATTTATACAGTGGAAAACAGCTCCGTCCCAAGTCTGATGTTAGAGTGCGATCGACAGTACATAGGCAATCAAGATCATTCGGGTAGCCTTATATTTACTAACATCATTTAATGGGTTAACGCGGAAGCCTCAGAGAAATTTGAAATAACGGAAAACAACCGGTTACAAAGATTTTCGAAGATTAGGACAAACGCGTAAACTTGATCGGTTTGTTGTTTAAAAATCTATAGTAATAATATTCTCTATTTATGCGTATTTATGCTTTGAGTTTATGACGGATTTCTATATTCTTTTTAATATTTTTTATTTATCATGTCTATATTGTCGCTATCACATTCATAAGAAATTAGAGTAATGTTAAAATAAGTTGAAAAACATTTAATTATATATATGTCTAAAAGCATTTTTATTCATTTTTCTCTTATTACATAAATCTCCGCTTAATATATTTTTACAATTTTTAATTTTTTCTTCCGACACATTAAAGAATAATTTAATTTTCGCATTTGAAGGAGGAAATAAATATCTGTTGAACAGCTGTTTCAGTCAGTCGGCGAGATCACCGTTCGTCAAGATTCATCATCTATACATCATCGAAAAGTAACGTTAGCGCCTTTACGTGTAAACTTTGCTTTGTTTTACACTCGTCTTCATCTAACTTTAAAAATAAGAAAGAGGCGGCATAAAGTATAAAATCTAAATACAAGAATAAATTAATGAGATTCATGCAACAGACTTCCTTCAAAAAAAAATCGTCGAAGAATGCTCTTTCTCCGACCCTTCGAAAATTCATAGACTTCGAAGAGATCAGCGACGTCAGGATTCAAAGTCAGCTTCGTAGGATATAAAGGATCAACTATCTCTGACCATCAACAAAAATCGCTCATTGCCACATGAGAAACTGATCCTGTCAAGGATGGTGTCAACTGACCAAGGAGTGGAGAAACGAATTTATTGATCTTTGTCATAACATCAGACTCCATTGCTCAACTATCGTTCTAAGGATGAGTTTCTCCTAAACGGCACATCCTATCTAAACAGCGCCGGGAGTTAGGGAATATGTCTGCTGGGGTACGCCAGGTGAGCGGAAGACACCGGTGAAAATGATGGTGTGATCAGCCTTGTTGTAGATCAGGTAGACGAACGGATGATTGGCATTGAAGATGGCAGGCTCGGTCGGTCGGCTGGAGCGGAAGGTGAAGATCGCGGTGGCCGCGGCCGCGGTGGTGCCTTCCTCCGTGACCTCGATACGGGCTCGGTGCACCGCATCACCGAGATGTAGGCTTCGCTCGCCGTCCGCGACAAAGCCGCGCAGATCGGCCACGTTGGGTGCTAACAGTTCACCGGCGCCTAGAGCGTGCAACAGCTGTCCGATCGGCAGCTCTCGCTCGAGCTCGAAACGCGGCAGGCTGACCTCGACCTCGCGCGGCGGTAACCCATCGTCCAGCAATTCGCGTAGCTCCCGGGATCCTTTCTCCGTCGCCAGACGTTCTACCAGCTGACGGATTCCGTCCTGGGGCTCGTTGGAAGGATTTTGGACAGATCGCGCGGTGGAGAACGGAGGGAGCAGCACGAACATCGATATCTCGTTACCTTTATAAGGTAATTCCAGGATATATGCGCCTAACTCCTCAGAGACAGCTGAAAGGAAAAACGTTAAGATCAGAAAGAAAGATCGTTAAAAGGTTACAATATATGAAATGCCAGATTTATACGTAAATCGATTTTTAAGCATCTATGTTACGCTTTTCACGCTTATTAAAATGGAACATCATTTTTTCATAATCTCACTTCAAGAAGTTTCTTATAGCGATTTCGACTGGGGCACACCGATTGCACATTTCAGGTGTCGGTGCAACTTTTGTTTTATACCACTGCGTGGGTATATACATTGCACATATTTGCACCAACTCTACACAAGTGGCACACCAGTGCAGACCAGCCGAAAACGCTGTTATATTTTTGTAAAGATATGCAATACTAGAATTTATACGTAAATTTGAACGAATGTTTTACAAAGTAAAGTATAAAAAACATTTCGTTCATTATTAATTCAAAAATAAGAATTAATCTAATTATCTAAATTTAATGATAAATCAATAAGATGAATTTCGAGTGAGTGATGGTGATGTTTACCGTGATTGAAATTCCCCTTCTGACGCATGAAAGTGGTGAAAGAGTTTTGCGTGCCGGAAGCGTAGAAGATATCGCGTTTGGAGTTCTTCGGATCGAAACGATGGGCCCACAGGCCCTTAAAGTAAACCGCGTTTGCCAGAACCAGGTCAGTGTCCTCGCCAATACTGTCCGGCGGCAGGAGATCGCGAATGTGTCCTTTCGTCATATTGCTGACCCAGTTATTTATCTGATCTCTCACCTCGGCGGGATTTGTATGGAAATCAGTCACTTGTAACTCATCGCCGAATAAATCGAGCATACATTCGCGCAGCTTTTTGGCGTTCGTAATCCAAAATCTGTTGGCAATTCTGTAATCGTAGGAATCTGCAGATCCATTCATCTGAAATGAGAAGTACCAGGGATAAAGAAATCGTTTCTTCCAAGATTTCTAAAACTTTCTGCGCCGAGATAACAGGTTTTAACAAAGTCGTTTGTATACATTAAGCAAGTTCATACAGATGTGACTTTTAGAAAATTTCTATCCTCGAAACAATTCAATTTAAAAATGTCTAAATTACTTTGTAAACTCGCTAAATTATTTTATTCGACTTGAATATAGTCCAAAGTTAAGTAAAAGTTTTATCTCAGTGGAGCAGTCTTCAAATTTCTCATTTTCGGATTTAAAGAGCCCTGCTGCAATAATTTCCGAGTTTTTGACTGACATCAATTTTTCTCGTTTTTCGTTTTATTTAAAAATTTATATCTCTCATTAACGCAACCATTATTTTCCAATAAATAAATCATCTATGATGACAAATGTCTTTCGATATTACAACGCAATTCGGAAACATTCCAAGCGGTTTTGACTTGAACTTGAAATTTACTTCCACCATTTCTGGACGGTTTCGTCATGGCGGAAATCTCTACGTTATTCAAATTCGCGTGCAAGCGTGTTTCGCTAAACAAGACGATCTTAAAAGTCGGCCAAGGAGATCCGCGATTCTAGAACACTCATCTTTGGAGCCTTGGGGATCTCAGCATGGTCTATTCCCAGCGTTGGTGTAACGATAAACCGCGCGATGATCACCTTGACATACCTTCCGTGACGACGACGAATTAAATCGTACAATTACGCAATCGTGCCGGAATCGCTCACCTGGGAACGCATTTGATTGAGTGATCTCTCGATGGAGTAGTAGCGTTGCACGTCGACTTTCGAGAGTTCATTCGGAATGTGGAGGGCCCGCTTGAGGGACTCCTCGGTGGTACCACGAGCACCGAAGTACGCCAAATTCAGAGCCTGGTGTATACTGTGCGGGCTGAAGAAGATGTTGTCCTTCGACTCGATTAGTGCGGTCTTTCTCAGACTGTCGAGCGCGAAGCCAAAGCGGGCGTTCGTCAGCAACACCCTCGACATTGGGTTCATCGCCATAGGGACGTCATCTCCTGTTAGACATTGCGCCGAAATCATGCTGATCGCCGACAGCAACGATATCACCTGCAAAACGAAAGAAACGAGTTAGAAATAAGAAAGATAGTTATTTATAAAAAATAGGTTCTAATCAATTATATAATGATGTCCTTCATTGTAACAATAATAATGCATTTTACGAAGCAGGCCGCTCTAGCAGGTTGATTATACAATACAGGAAAAATGAAGCTAATTAAAATCTCTCTAAAGATTTTAATTTCTAAATGAGAGATCTCTCGGAGACTTCCGCGTTATGGTGACTAAAAAGGAATTCAATTTGCTGCTCGACGGCGATTTATCTTCAAGTCTACACACGATCTATCTTCAAGTCGTGTCCCCAAGCACAAAAGATTAACGATGTCCCGCGTGAATGAAATACACGCGCTGCTGGCATCATTCTCTCGGTCGAATATTCGATTAAGAGAGAAAAAAAAAAACTTTCTCGCGCGGCGGAGAAAGCGGTGACGACGAAGGAATCACACACGCGCGTTTGACGCAGAGACTCGAAGATGAGACGTCGCAAAAGGAATCTGGGCCTCCGATACGCTTTTTTTTTAGCCTTCCAACGCGCGCGATACTCCTCGCGACAATGACCTATAATTTATGCGAATTTCTAGACCGTGTCACTCGACACGCGATCGGTATATCGCTGAACCGATCGCCTCGTCGCCTCGTCGCCTCGGTTAATCGCCAGCTTTTTACGCGGTCAACTGATTCAGTCTGGATAGCACTCGATCGTTTGAAGATCAACAGTTTCTAACAGTTAAGATTTGAGATCTGTTTCTTTACTTTTTTGCGAGGCAGAACAATCATCCTCTTTGCAATTGTCAATCCGTCTCGCGTATATATTGGAGGTTCTCCACCCCGAGGTGACGTAAACCACGCAATTCCTTCGCAACTTCCTTCCCTCGGGGAGAGCACCCGCGGTTCGTTACTTTCCTGCGCAATTGCGGCGAAAATGCGACCGGATCGGAAATCGGGGGGGCTAACGACGAGTGAAAGCAGCCGGTGAAGCCAGTACCGTGACATCATAGGGCATCCGGCTTTCATGACTGAAATTCAGATGTGACGAAAGCTCTCGCCTGACAAAAGCGGCATTTTTGATGACGACAAGACCTCCCTCTCCCCTCCCTTCTCTAACGCAATTTGTAATGTAATTTTTTCTCAATACACTGAGAGAAATCGTTTGGTAGAATAGTGATCAAATGAATTTTATAGTTATTGGTACCAAAATTAGTTACATTTAACAAAACTTTTTGTAATTTGTTGTATGAAAATAATTATTTGGTTAAGGCTGCAAATTGTTTGCAAAACAATGATATATTTAGTAACTATCACTATAAAATTCATTTGATCATTATTCAACCAAACTTTGATTGATTTTACCAAACATTTCTCTCAGTGTGTAAGGAAACAATTAATAAGCATACACGAAGAAAACGGTTTGCTAAAGTATCTGAAAATTTAACTAAATTATAATTTAAAATAATTATAAGACACTCAAGCTGACTGCTAAAATGACAAAGTTTTTTACAGCATTATCATCACCGCTTGATCATCCTATATAATTGTTTTGCTGGACCAACAAAATTATTTTCAGATCTATATCTAGCTAAATTTTTAGATACTGTAACAAAATCGTTTTTACTGTATATATAATTTAATTTTTAATGTCATTACACAGAGAGGCAGTAACTATTCACTTCTTTAAAGGAATTCTAAAATTAGCATTAAAATGCAAATAAAAATCTTCATTAATAAATTAAAGCTGAAAATAGAGTTTTGAAATGAAAATAAAACAATTATGGTAGAATTAAAAGATTCCAAGAAAATCTCTTTCTTATTCTAAATTAGATGACTCACATACATATACTACATGCTGTATGTATTCACGACAATGCCTACAAGATACGTAGATCTTCTCTAGAAATAGTGAACATTTAAAATTAAAAACAAAGTTTAGAAGAGAAGCTGGCGTGAATTGAAATTAAACTAAAGGATGAGAATTCGCTTAAATTAAAATTGCGTTGCGAATTAGAACGAGGAGAGTGAATTAAATTGAGAATTGAGTTTTGAGGGTCTGTTTGAGCTATTAATTGAAATAGTTGGGACGTTTGATCGATATTGCGATGGCAATGAAATGCCATGTGAATTCTTTGTTCGCAGTGTACATACAACGTTATCATGACGATCACGTATCGTGTACAATTCATGACAAGAGTACTCGCGAGTCGCGAACAATTTACCTCGAACTCTTCTCTTTTTTTTCTCCCTCCTTTAGTTCGCTCGCTCGCGATCAAATAGCTCGAAGTAATTGCACGTGACGTATGGATTTATGAATGATCAAGCGATGCGAACGCGACAGGGGAATTCCGTGAGAATCGTAAGAATGGCGCGTAGTGTTCTTTACATAAATAAGGCGTAAAGATCTGAAATAGACACGTTCGTGTCCAATTAACTTATTAGAGGCCATAAAACCGTAATACAGAGAATTTTAGTTAAGTGGTAATTGTCCTTCTGTCTGAAAGTCTGACACAACTTCCCGAATTCTAAATCTAAACTGTCTGTAATTTCCTGCGACTACAATATATTCACGAAACGACGTACGATTTTCTGGTAAAAGTTAAAATGTATGCAAATTACGTGCTGAAAATTACAGTAGGAAATTTATTAGTAAACACAAATTAAACAAGAGAAGCCTTTTTCGGTCGTAGCTAGGTCTTAGTGCTTTTGAATACGTATATAAACTCACACAAATAAATATAAAAGCACTAAGACCTAGCTACGACCGAAAAAGGCTTTTCTTGTTTAATTTGTATTTATACATCATCGGTCGAATATTTCTGACTTTTATTAGTAAAATCAATATTCGTCTTGAAGCAAAAAAAATGTTGCCTTAACGGGTTAGGATTTTTTATTATTCGCTTAATAAAGAATGACATTTAATAAAGAATAAATGGCCAACGTGAGATTGACAACCAAAGTGCGTTTAACGTTAAATGCGTGTACTGAAAATATGAAACAGTTTTCCAACGATTCTGCCTGATAATTTTATACTATCGTTTATCATTTTTATTGTAGAATCGCTTGATCTACGACGTCAAGAGTCAAATATATACGTGCATTAATATACATTTGTGGCTATCGAGAAAGATTATAACGTTATTATATAAATCTTTGACGTCGTTCTAGATAAAACGATACAAAAATAGGCCGTGTTTATACATTAATAATATTATTCACATACGAGACAACTTCTTCCACCGAGTGTACCGAAATTATTGCCGCGAATTTGCTCCATTTATGGAATTATAACGATTATTATGATTGTATTATAATTAATCATGTTAAAAATTTTATGTTATTAATCAGGTGAAGAAGAAACTTTAAATTTTCAATAAATGGTCCAATATTTTTTTAAGAATTTATAAAATTAGAAACATTTTTAAACTCGAGGCTGATAATTTTTTCTACTTGTACTAAACTCGCTCGAAATTAATTCAGGAATTTATTCGCGAAGAGGGGAATGTGTCCGCAAGTGTTTTGATAAGACTTATCGCGGTTGAACTTCCAAGCTAGCAGTCAAGGGTCATTTCAGGATGTACAGTACATTGTGCTTACGATCTTCGAGAACCAATGCTAACAATACGAACATTTAATATTTCAACGAATTTGACAGCATGAAAGATCACCTTTTTATCTTTACCACAAAAGTCAAATTTTATAAAGCGAAATAAAATCACAGAAGAAAAACGAGAGTAAATATTGACACTCACCGTGAGGAACGACATTGTTCGACACTTTCTCGGAGTTTCAGCAAAAACGGGAAATCAACGACGAGTCAATCAGTTAGTAGGACTAATGTTGGACGTCCGAGCGACGATCGGGAAGAGGCAGAACTGAGTCTGAAGTCTGAATCATGAAGAGACGCTAGAGGAGAATGCCTTTAGCTGGCCCCACTCTTTCCCACTACTGGCTTGTCATGTTTGCGTGGAAAACGTCATGAGGCGACGTGACGAGAGATCCAGACCCGGATTATATGAGGAAAAATCGGGAAAATCTGACAAAATTACATTTAAACGAATATTGCAAGAAAATTAAAACAAAAATTCAAAAATACAGACACATAATCATAATTAATGTATGTAGATTAAAGGAAATCTTTTTATATAATTGTGTGTAATTTCGAACTTTCGCTTGATTTACTTAAATCTTAACAATCAGAAACGGACATACATCTTTGGTAAAGAGGAGTGAGAAGAGAAGATAAAAGAGAAGAAACCTGATCTTCACTTCAAGTCAAGTTACTTCCTCTTCACTCCGACCCTGAACGCGTTTATGTATACACACCTCTCGTGCGAGTCAATCATTACTTCCTCGTCTCGTAACTGGAAATGCCCGGCAATTGATTTTATCATGTCAGAAAAAAATCTTGCTGCCTCTAAAAAGTAATTTCTCATTGTAATTCTCTCTGCGCCTTTTTATTTCCCACAAAAACTTAACTTCGCAGATCCTTATCTTCGTCTACAGGTAAAAAATAAATTCCTTCCCGCGAGAAATGTATTTCGAATCGCCAAGATTTTTCAATTAAAGTTCTCCAGAGGCTCAAATCATTTGTCAATTCTTACGTCAACAATCTTTATCGAATTTACCCAAATTCATCAAATCTCAGATAGATAAGTTTATCATCATTTTTACGTAAATTCTGACATCAGAAATTGCTCATTCGCACATATTTGCCTATCGCACGTATTTGCCAATCGATTGTTGGGTCAAAATTGACAAGTCAATTGACCTGATAAGCGGAGATTTAATGTTCATTCCCACTAATATAGATTAATTTTTTCAATTTAATTTACTCTTTATCTTTTTCAGTTCTAAGAATTTGAAAAAGATAAAGAATAAGTTGAACCGAGATCAAAGTTAATCTACGTTGGTGGAAATGGACGTAAGTATGCTACGTTAAGATATGCTGGTTCCTCATTTCAGCTATGTTGAATTATGAGTCAGAAGCGAAGAATCGTGTAAATATTTTTTTTCGCTTTATAAAAAAGCTTTACACAACAAGCTAAATTCAGTTCCTCGTCATTCGCGTTTCAATGACAAAATTTAAAGTTCTCTTTACACAGTCAGTCTTCATTGTAACTTGTAATTAATCTTCGTGTCCTATGTTAAAAGTGTCGTTGACACGACAAGTTGAATGAGCTTTACTTATTTTACTTCTGAGTAACTATTTATTAATCCGTTTGCCTAATGGGAGAAATAAAATGGCGTACGACGATGTTACGTTCCAATTGCGGTACGTTGACTAATTGTCAAACAAACGTATTTTCTGAAGTAATGTCATTCGCTCTCATTAAAGTCTCCGTTGACGTGAAGTTAATAACAGTAATCCAATACTGACTAAGCTTGTCTGATTATCGTCGCAGCAAACAAGACAGGTGAATCTTTCCAGCAAATTGTAATTTTTTCACAGGAAGAGTCTCTTGATTATTTATAAGAATTAATAAATAATTGATGATGGTCTTAATAGAATGAAAGTAGATCGTATTGTTGAAGACATTTTCATTATAAAAGAGAAAAATTATAAAAATGTATTACCAAGAGAAAGAGAATCGCTTTGTTCTGAGCAAATTAAATATTAAATTTGATAGAAGATTACACGTTTCCCTCCACTGAATAAAATTACGAACAGATAATTAAAGGAAAGTCATCAATATCGGCATAGATCTCTTAAAGCGACACTTCCTTATTTCTTAGAAACTAAACATTGTACTTTATTAACTAGTAAAAACATGATCTGCTTAAATGTATAGCATTACTGTCTACTAAGTGAGTTTTGGGATTTATTTTATCAATCATTTTTAATTATCTTTCGAAAAATATAGTCATTTGTAAAATTCAAAGCAATTATAAAAATTAACAAAAACTAAAAATGAAACTTTGAAAATAAATACAAATTAGAAAGTGTTTTCTTCACTAGAAAACACTTTCTAATTTATATTTATTTCCAAAGTTTCATTTTTAGTTTTTGTTTAAAAAATATAATCCAAAAACGATGCGATATGTCGGAATCGATGATCTTCCCTTATTTCACTGAAATTAAATATTAGACCGCATTGAATTATGTAGGACGTATTCTTCTCCGCTAAATCTAATCTTACCTGAAGATAAATCATCATGATTACTGAAGCACCTGGAGTTTATCACGAGATTTTTGTTGATAAGGAACGTCTTACAAATAGCAGCGTCTTACCATAAAACAAATTTACAATTGCATTTTTGCGCCTCACCGTCGATGACTTTATATGTAGTGGCGATGGCATGAACATTCTCTTGTACACGTATGTTTACATGTTATCTTCGTATGCACTTTCGGCACGGATCTGGGAAAATCCCGGTCGAATCAGCATAACCTTCATATGCTGAGGACCACAGCTTTTACTGGAAAAGAATTATTGGAAAGAGACATTCATTCACGCATATTAAATGTAAAACAATGTAACAATATAAATACTATTTGTGACGTAGAGCTTTGGAAAACCCCGAAGAAAATGTCTGCCGATACAGCGATTCGCTTTATCAACTTTAATAATTCAAATAACAAAAAAAATCGATCAAAATTAAAAAAATTAATGAATAAAATAATTTAATTATAAAATTTTTTACTCAATAATAAAACGAATTTATTACTGAATAACATATTTTAAAATCTAATTCATAATTAGAAACATTAATACAATTTTTATTTAATTGATAAGAATTCAATTAACGAATTTGACATGATAAAAATTTAATTAGTAGATTGCACAATCAAGAAATTATTAAATCTTTGAACTCGTAATTAAATCTGTAATGTATTGCACTTGTTACTTCAATTAAATCACGAATTCTTGGCAATTTTGACACGATATGAAGTTTATGATAATTTTCAATTAGATCATATGTAAATTTCTTTTTCCGAATATCTAAAGCTCATAAATTTATTCAAATATTTAAAGTTTATAAATTTATATTTATTATCTTTTTAGTCGAAAGATTTGATAAGGTGGATAATATCTCGATATCTAACAATGGCTCTATTAATTAATTTTTTATCGAAGTATTTTATATTCTTAAAATCGATCAATTGTTTTACACAAGCTGGCTAAGGAAATAATTGAGAAAAGACTTTTAAGAATATAATCAAAATTTAAGAATCACATTTTATTTGGCTATCAAGTTTTTATTCAAGAAAATAGTATTTAAACAATAAAATATATTTCAAGTTGATTTTCTAAAATAGAGCTGTTTCATAAGTACATTGTTATTTGCATACTGGAAAATATTATTAGGCACCAAGAACCTCTTTGGTCACTCTTATTTACATTATTATTATTTCTTGTTATAAGAAACTTGTTTGAACAAATAGATAAATGCAATCAGATCATATTAATATAAATAGCGTAATTGGCCCAATTTCTGACAATCTACTGAAAATTCGATTTTAAAGGAAACAGCGTTTCGACAACTATTACAATTTTCATCTTTTGACTAAAAAAGTTACTGAATATTAATAAAATATATGTAAAGTTTCATATATATTAATCGCTTGCATAGTTTCCGTCATAAAATTCATAAAAATTTTTTTTAAGCCGCGAAATGATAATCCACTTATACTATACGTTTAAAGATTATTTACCTAAATCTGCAACGATAGTTCATTCTCGTTGTTCAAGTCATATATAAGCCAAATTTTTCGTTGTTTTCATTTCTCACACACGGTTTCAAAGTCAAAATTCAGATATTTGCGATCAAATTTTTTGTTGATTAAGAAAAAAAGTAATTCTAAAAAGTCTTCAGTTTTTAAATTTCGATATCTTTTAACTGATATCGTAGAACAAAAAACACAACAATAAGTTATAGCCTTAATATTTTATTAAAAATAAAACTTTAATCTTCTAATTTAAAAAAATATTCAAAGTAGAATTCTCAGTATTTGGGACATAGTCAATAATTGAGCCACTTACCCTTAGTTTAATTATCATTCATCTCTTCGTCACGAAGCAATAATACTAGATTGATGCGTTAAAGTCCGTCGTTTCTCTCAAATAAAATTGAAATTAAATCTTGAAATGTTAAAATATTCGATCTTAACGCATTTTTTTCCTTCCAAAAAATATTTCCAAATCTTTTTTTTTAAATGTATTTGTAAAACTTGTAATGAAAACGAAAAAAAAAAACGGCGAATTCAGTACAACTTCGATTCATTCAGTACTAAGTATTTGGCTTTTTCTATAAAAGTGGCTAGCAGTCTAGCATTTTAATACTGCTCGTATACTGTATGTACAATAATGATAAATCTCTATCTATAAAATTCATAGGAACAATAATGCGCCGCGAAAATAACATGGAGTACAATATATAACAATAAATCGTTTTATAAAAACGATAGTCCCGGCGTGAACTAATTCAACAATTAGAAAACTGTGTACTTAATTTGAGCTATAAGTTGAATTGTCAACTATGATATGTTTATCTCAACTACCGTCGTGCTCGGGCTTCGACGGTTCAATATTATTCACATCGCTCGCATTCTCTGGACATTTATTGTTGACCCGCACTTGGAAGCTCGCACCGCTTCGATAATGCTGCACGGCAGTAATGGTGCCCATCACAATGTACACGACAGCCAGGATCAGAAAGTAGCTGCCGTAGACGAAAAACTGAAATGCATATCGTTACTTGAGGAGATACCCGACACCCAACCTCAAATCATTTTCAACGCATTACCTTACCTGTTGCCTGATATTCAACATGAACGTGTTGACAACCACGAACGTTAGCAAACTCTGCGTTAATAACGCGAAGAATGTGTTCACCCCGAACACAAGGCCATAGCTATCCTCGGATATATGCTTTGCGACCTCGAAGCTGTAAACAAATGAAAACAAAACGCTCTTTGAGTCTTTTTCTCGCTCAGCTCCAATTTTATTTGAATCGAGAATTTATCCCAACTTCCAGCGGAAGTATTTCTCGATTAAATCACGTTGCTAATTGCGAGTTCACCTTGCTACAGTAACCATGGTGTGGTAAATCACGCCGAATATGATGTAGCCGGCATACAGAAGCCAAATGTTGTAGCTATAAGAGCATCCCAATAGTATACCGCCTTCTAGGAGCGAAAAAACGGACAACGTTACGTCTCCTAATAGAGTCCAATTTAACTGTATCCTTCCTACGCAAAATACTGTCACTGCACCTGGAAAACAAAAAAATATATTAAAAAAATCGCCACTTTTATATAATTTTATTTAATTAGTCTTCCTCAATCGCGCTCGTGCATCTTATCGATTTTAATTAAATTTTAATGTAAAAATGCCCAACGCATCTAATCGCGCATCTAATCTCATTGACCTGCATTTAATTAATGAGTAATTCTGCCTAGATTAGAATTAAATAGCATTTTTTAATTAAGACTTAACTAAGATGTTTTAATATCTTACGCAGTTTGTTAATTATAACAAACATATTTTTATTTATAGCATATTCATCAGTTTTTCTGTTAGTTTATAACAAAGGTAAAGATTATCTAGCAAGTCTGTTTATTGCTTCGACAATGTTATCAGCCATTTCTATTAAACTTATCTCGTCAGTGTCTCCTTCTCTAGATTAGAAAGACAAAATTACTCATTTCTTAGCAAATAGCATTAAGATTGCAACTGTTGTTTTATCCTTATTGCGATAATATTAAATTACACAAAATAAATTTCGCAACGCATAAAATTTGAATAAAATTTTGAAAAAGAACGCCATATCAATTACGTTGATAGATATGATTAACTTACGATAAAAGATATGATTGTTCAAGATTTCCATTATTCTGATTTCCTATCTTAAGATCATTCTACAATAGCGTGAACTTTAAGTACTGTAAGACGCAGTTGCATGTTCATTTTATCAATGCAGATTAATTTTAATCTCGATTTAACTTTTTTTTTAGCTTTTTCTACTTCTAAGAATGAGAAACACCGAAATTAATTTTAAATTTACTCTACTATTGTAGAACGGCCTTCACAGAACTTGAACATTTCGTCAAAATACCTACCCAAGATTGCATAGATAAAATCCACAGCGCCGTTGTAGATTCTGTCGCCTGGCTCGACCGCGGTCTGCCACAGCAACTGAATGTAACTAATGACCTGCAGGTAGCCGCAAGTGGCCAACGCCCACCAGAACGACCACTTGATCACGCGGTAATTGGTGTAAGCCTGCACGAAGTGCTTCCATAGCAACGCATACGCACTCCTGATTTTGCGAAGCAATTGTGCGCTTGACACTGTGAAGCTGCTACGCCTCACCTCGCTATTCTCGACGTTGCTGGGTGATTCTCGCGAATTGCTGGAATGTTGCGACTGATGCGTCCCTTTTCCTTGCTCCTCCTCGGAAATGCTGTTGCGATGGAAGTATATCGACTGACTTACGGAAGGCAGATAGAACGCCCAGAATGTCGCGATAATGCAGGCTAAAAAACAATATATAATATGTTATTTATAAATATTTTGTATATGTTAAAAAATGTTAATTATTTACAGACGATATCGTACTAATGGATGCCGTTACTTAGTACAAGCTATAAAATTTTATGCAAATTGATTATGATTAAGTCACAGTAGTTTGAACACTTAATTTACATGTATACACCGAGTTATCTTATCTTGCGTACCTGAAAGAGTTAAAAAGTTGAGGTGATGATAGTTGAGTAAGTCAAAGGAAGCTGTTAATTGTGCTACAACGCCTGACATGCTACGGCCAAACAGCGCGGCCGCTTTAGTATGCCCCGTCACCTCTTGATAGTGCTTCTTATCTACTTTGGCATATATGTAAGTGTAATAGGCTACTTCTGTGGACATAAACAGGCCGTAAAAGAATTCTAGAATCTGGATCACCATCACAGTTTTCCCGAGTATCATTATGAGGAACGTAACGATGCCGGAGACACCGCATAATATAATGATAGGCTTATATCTGACAAAGTCTGTGATTAAGAAGATGAGTATCAGCGTTGCTAAGTAGCTGTACGTGGCCACAGGATAGATCTGTTGATTCACCTGAAGATTGAATATATTGTTAATATCATTTAATTGTCGAATGTATGTGTGTGTGTGTGTGTGTGTGTGTGTGTGTGAATAGAATCATTCAATATTTTGAAAACTAACTTCATCAGCTGTAAAATTCTTCCATGGTCCAGTCAGGTAGTCGGTCACAAATGATTCAGAAGGCCGGAAGTCTTTAAAGCATCCGAACATGCACAAGATAATCGAGATTCTTATCCAATTCATTTTGTTTTGAATATTTATCCGTTGTTCAGTGAATACCTCAATAAATTTAAGAAAATCCTCACTGCATCTCTGCAAAAAAAAGAGAAAAAGTTAATTTAATTAAGCATCAATATTAAATAAATTAATCAATATATTGAATGAAAATGATAAATATATAATTTTTAATATATATATATATATCTCTCTAATAAATACACACATTCAATATACTAACGAAATATTTAATAAAATAAAATATTTTTAATTTTATTTAATATTTATAGATTTTATTTTAATTTCACCTTTATTTAATTATTTCCTACACTATCTAATATATCTATTTA
Source organism: Solenopsis fugax (assembly GCA_003595255.1). NCBI lineage: Eukaryota > Metazoa > Arthropoda > Insecta > Hymenoptera > Formicidae > Solenopsis > Solenopsis fugax. Next base: position 9,677 of record QKQZ01015301.1, on the reverse strand, counting down.
GTTATTAATCTCTAAGTGACATAATATCTGTTGCAATTAAACGTTTCGCATATTTTCTCTCACATGATATTTAACCTTACTTTTCTGTACACTCTTCCACGCTGTACTGACCGCTCCGCTACTGCCTTCTGCAGCTTCTGTTCAGAGTAGTGATGCCTGATTCTTAATCGACTCTCGAGGTATCGAAAATCGATTCTCTTTGTAAATAAAAAATCGATTATCGATTCTTAAACTATCGATTTATCGTTGAATCGATTATTTTTGACTTGAATCGAGGAAATTAGTTGTGCATACTGTAGAACTGTTCTTTTTTTTAGCTGAATTTTTTGTACTATTCATCTTTTCGCTGTTTCTGTTCACGTTAAAGAAAAATTTTTATTCTAAAAATTGTAAATTTTATTAAATTTTAAAAATAAAATTTTTAAAGTTATAAGATTTAAATATTTAAATTTAAAAATTTGAATTGGCTACGTCATATGTTGTTGGAATGTTTCTCTTCTTACCTAAAGTCGGTAATTTATCAATGGTTTTATTAGTATATAGGAAGCGGCCATTAACTAATTAGCGCAATTTCAAACTTACAATTCATTAAATTACTCCGTTTATAATCTGAATTATCTTCAATCATCGCGTTGCTACAACAACAACAAAAACCTATGTATCGAAAAATTGATACATTCATTCTGAGGATATATTCGCTTCGATCACGTGTTTGGCTATCTAAACAGGTTTGAACTTAAATTTTCCTAATTTATAAAATTTGTTTTTAATTCATATTTTAAAATGTTTGTAATATGTAAAAATTTAATTAATTTTGAATTTTTTCTTAATGTATTTTTTACATCAATAATATGATGCAGTTGCCTTTGAAAAAACGAACTGATTACTATTCAGTTAACTGATGAAATATCATTAATTACTGATGTAGTAATCAATTTATTGAAACACGTTATCAGTTCTTTTTTTAAGGATGATATTTCCTCTTACATTTCTTTTTTTCACGTAAGTTATAGCATAGCTAATACAATTATTTTACTTTTCTAGAAAATTAACTCATATAATTAACTTCTGCACTCAAGACAGAAGATGTATTTTATGCTTAGAAGTTTATAGTAATGCCATCATATACGACGAACGCATATTTATAATTATTGTCAAATATGAATTTTTCAGTAATACAACTCAATACGAAATTAATCCTTTTAACTTTTTAGTATATATCAATGTTAAAGTAAACGGATTTTTAATTCTAACGAAATCCGCTACGAGTCGCCACTGTTTCTATTTCAAAATTGAAATTGTAGAATAGATCGATGATAAGTTAAAGACAGACACTTTTCAATAGTATAAGTCAATAATGATTAATTTCTATTTTTAAATAATATATAATCACAATCGATTAAATGCAGTTTTTATTTATCAGTAGTATCAGTAGTATATACCAACGATTAATTAGACAGACTTGTCGTGTTATTTCTGAGGGAATATACAAATTTAGATTATTAAAAATTTACACAAGGGGGCATCCCTTAATAGTATAATGATAGCAATGTTATTCTGAACTGTCGACTACACTGATGATCGCACCCCTTCTCCGGATCGTCGGATTCAGCAAGGGGGGATGAGCCGATGATGATGGGGGATGCGGATTGAACTTTGTGGACATCTCGTAGATCCCGCTCGTCGGCTTGTCAAGAAGCGCGCGCGCGATTTTCGAGTTCTTCCGCAATTCGTCGAACTCGATGCCCAGGACGTGGCAGGAAGGAGCCGTTGTTTCCTTTACCCAGGATTGACGATTAAGGTAAGCTACTTGCTATCGTATTTAAAAAGCACACTCTTTCGTTGAAATTTTAATGCAAAAATATTCTTTACTTACATGAATGTGCGACATTTATTTCATAAACATTACCTTCTAATTATACATTCTTGTTTATTGGAATTGCAACGCAAATAAAACAATAAAATTAATTTTTTTAATTAATTGTAGTGAAAATAAAATTTATTATTGGGTATTGCAATTTCGATAAATGATAACATACATTTTTTTCATCTATCTGCCATATCGCGATTGAACACTTCATTTCTTCATTCGAAGACGCGTCGAGTCGTGATGAAAATGTATGAAGCTATAACGAAGAAAACACATTAACGAATACTTTGCGTCATGCGAACTTCGCATTTTGCAAAAATACGAGATGACTGATGAAAAAGAAAGTACCGCAGGATTATTGACGAAAATTACTGAGAATAAAGACCATTATGTAATTAATTAATACTTAACTATTTGAAAATCAAATTTACACAGTTTTCTACCGAGAAGATTTTATCTCGATGTTGTTTATTTATAAATCTTTATTCATTTTATAATTTCTTCACCAAAAAAATTGTATTCTAAAAATAAGAGGATTATATAACTTTGCAAGCCCTCTTGACATATATTCTTAATGGATGAGAATATATTTTTCTTTTTTAAAATATTTTTTTGAAACGAATATTTTTAGAATATTCTTTGGAGAATATGTTTTCTCTAACAAATTTCTGTATAATGACATTCTATATAGATTCTATTTAGATTCTACATTTGATGTGATTTGCAATTATATCGTTATAGTATTTAACATAGTCAATACAGTATAATGTTTGAAATTTAAAACCTTAAAAATCATGATATTTAAGTAATGAAACCGTAACGAAAAGTGACTCGAAGAGCTAACCTGATTGTATCAGAAAAATATATGTTTGTTTTAATCATCAATATTTTTGTGACTTTTATTAGTTTGATTTAACTTTTATGACAGATTGGCGAAAAACACACACAATGCATGTCCCAATAAGATATTTATACATTTCCCTATATATTTATGGAAAATTAGTCGTAAAGTAAATCTTACGAAATCTCATCTCACTTATACATCCTTATAAAAATTAAGAAAAACTTCTAATTAAGAATATCTAAATGAATTCCCTGTGAAGTTAAGAAAATCCTTTTGGAGTCTATTTTAGAAGAGATTTCTAATAAAAGGGAAATTTTTAAGTTGAGAATACAATTTTTTCGTTGTTTGTGTATATTTATAATACATTATTGTATAGAGCAACTTACACACACGATCGCGCGCACGCGCGCAGACGCACTTACTACACACACACACACACACACGCATGCATTAAGTAATTACGTACACAGAAATATGAAGTAATAATTTACCTAATTAATATCACCAGTTTAAAATTAGATATAATCTTTTTGGTGGATCTATTTCTTCTTCATCAGATCTCGTATATTGCGCCGCCATCGCGTTTCATTTCAATATTAAAGAAGTTGATAACACTTAGAGCCGTTAAAGGGACACTTGAAAGTGTTAGAGAAAAAACAAAGTACGTAGGCGTCCCCGTGGAGGCGTTTTCGTCACGACCCGATACGCCGTGAGGAGAAAGGAAAAGATATGACACTTCGATCAGACGCCTCTCGCATCCCGCCGGTCGTGAAGCTAAAGTGTCAGGCCGGATCTCGTTGAACTGTCGATTGGGGGGCCGCCGTCGAACGCGATCGCGATCGTGGATCGACCGACCTCTTTTATCGGGGGTCTCTCTCCTTGCCGGAGAGTTACCGTCTCTCGTGAAAACGACGTTCGCCCCGCAACGTCGCCGTGGTGCGAACAAATCGTCGCTTCTTCGCAAGTCAGTTTTCATTCAAGGTGTCTGTGAACAATGCCGGATGATGCTAAGGCACTTGTTGCCTTATTGACGATCACAACGTGAGCGGTCAGTCGTGATCCGCGGATCATCGGGGAGATAATGATTACAGAACAGACCTGGAGCATGATGCTGGACAGCGATGTCACGGGCATCAACGAGTGAGTAGCCATCCCTCCGCGAAGTGTGAAATTCGCTTGATTCGATCTAAAACGAAGATATTTTACCTGGTAAATCAAATAGACATTTTCACGGGAATTACGGAAAATTTAGATGATGCAAACGTAATTCTTCATACGCAGATCCGATAATAATTAATCCTCTACACTGAAAGAAATGTTTTGTAAAATCAATCAAACTTTGATTGATTAGTGATCAAATGAATTTTATAGTGATAGTTACTATAAATATATAGTTATTTTGACCAAACAATTTGTAGTCTTAACCAAATAATTATTTTCATATAACAAATTACAAAAAGTTTTTGGTTTTTTTGTTAAATGTAACAAAATTTTTGATAGCAGTAACTATTATATAAAATTCATTTGATCACTATACTACCAAACGATTTCTCTCAGTGTAGCCACAAAAGATTTTAGTTCTCATGTTGTAAATCATTTTCCTTATTTATTACCAAGGTTTCCCCTATCAATTATAAATATTTATAAATATTTCTTCGAAGTCTCAATTCAAGAGGTAATTTTCTCGAATTATACAATTATAAAATAATAGCAAAGCATGAAATAAATTCTCTGTGCAACTAGATAGAATCCTTGTGAGCAAATTTCACCCTGCACGATGCTCTCGATCGAATCAATCGTCTTTCATTTCTCGTTGTAATCGGCGAGTCGATACACTACGCGCAATAATCGTGGGCCAGGTCGAGCATTTCGCCGAGGAAACAGTTATGGATCAAGGCGGTGAAGAAATTGACATCCGAGAGGCTGGGCCGGGAGGGACTGGCGGCGTGGGAGGACCGGAAGTCCAACGGAGGACCGGATCCCGAGGTCGCCGCCGGAACGAAGGACGTCGGCGAGGCGCCCGATGAAAATGCCGAGGCTTCGAAAACGGAACCGGAAGCCACCTCCGCGGATCAAGCTGTGGCCGACGAGGAGGCTCAGACCCAACATGGTACGAAATCTCGATTCCCGGGATGTGTTCTCGTTTAACCCGATGTAAGACGTGCGGGGAGAGAAGCTTGGAAATATATGTGATCGTGTGGTTTTAGATGTCTTCAAGAAAGGGACGTTGTATAAGGGAATATTCCTGCCCTCGCTGACCAACAGTTTTCACAGCAAGCAGCTGGAGACGTCCTACCTTCTCTATTCGAATCGGCAGAGACAGAAATCTCTGATAATGTTGAACATCGTGGACCTTAGCCTGAAGGTGAGTGACGCGAAAAAGTAAATCCAAGTCGATTTTGTATCGATTAGAATCGAGTAATATTATTAACTAACAAGGAACATTAGGCAACTTGGAAATTCAAAAAAATCTGAGACTTTATGTACAAATAGAGGAGTTCATCCGTAACACAAAAATATTTTTTGTTCGTGTTCTAATTCAATTTTAAAGGGTGAAACACCTTTTTGAAAAAAATCGGTTTCTTTCTTTTCAAAAGAATATCGTTGAAACTATAAGGGATAGAAAAAAATGTTCTGAATAAAAGTTGAATGGCTCGAAGAGTATTTTATACAATAATTTTAAAAAATTTTTTATTTAATTATTAATTATTACTAATTTTAAAAAATTTTTTTTAAAGTAATGTTATGAAATACTCTTGGAGTCATTCAACTTTCATACGGAACATTTTTTTCTATCTCTTATAGTTTCGACGATATTCGCTTAGAAAGAAAAAAACCGATTTTTTTTCAAAAGGATGTTTCACTCCCTAAAACTGAATTAGAGCACGAACAAAAAATATTTTTGTGTTACTGATGAACTCCTCTATTTATACACAAAGTTTCAGATTTTTTTGAATTTTCGTGTTGCCTAATGTTCCTTGTAAGATCATATAGAATTATTGCGTAGAATATCATCTTTTACACATCTTTAAAAATCGCCTAGCTAATTACAATCTTATATCCCGTACAATTAAATAACTATGGTACCTATAGAATAAATACGAATATTATCTTATGAACCTGTTAATAGATTCTAAATCATTTTGTAACATCTAACAAATTAGTAGTATACTATATAATATAGTAATTACAACTATTTTTTATTAGTTTTCTTAACCATAAACTTAGTTGCAGTAACTATAATATAGTCCACTTAACTATATATTATAATTATATTAACAAAATTTGTATGGTTGTCCCCTTATAGTTGCCACTACTACATTTTTTTCTCTCTTTTGTTCAAAAATTAATATGAATTATTATGCACAAAATATTCATAAATTTTATAATTATTACATTTTAAAGTTGTTCCCGATAATTTAAAATATTGAAGTAAATAATATTATTTACTTTTCATATAATATTCATATAAAATTATCAGGACATATAAACATTTTTTATTAATATAAAATAATATTTCAGCAATATTATTTAATATTGAATAATATTGTAGCGTTTATAGAGTTCTTGTACATCTTCACCATCAATTCCAATCATGAAGACTTAAATTTCAAATAGCTTTTTGAAATTCTATGAAGAACAAATGATAGAAGATAAGATAATGTCGTGAACGTGTTTTCTGGTGAACTACGTGATCAAAGAGATTTTTATCGCGTTATTTTAACGCAGATCACGTTAACGGCGATCTGGCTCTGGCAACGGGACTCGAATGGCGGAGGACTCATCGAGGGCTTGTCGTGGGCCGCGTGTTGCATGGCAGCGAATCTGGTGATCTGCGTGCTCGGCTGGTGGCGTTGCTTTTCTAACAATTACCTGTACTGGGCCTCGATATTCACTTGGTTATTAATAAACTCTCAAGGTGAGGCCCACGCGACTCATTTTGACCTATCGATTCCCATAAGTATAACTCGATTCAATTATAATTACTTAATTTGGGAATCCAGGCTGACGCAAAGAATTTTGTTTTTTTTTCTATGAAATTCGATTTCATAAACGGAATTATTGATTTCAAAAAGAGAAATTGTGTATGTGACGATCTATTCTCTCTAGTAAGTTATATCGATACCAATAACGATTATTTCATTTTAATTTTGAGCATAAAAATTATTTTAAAACTCAGTAACTTTGTACGTAACTTCAGCTGACAAGGGCGACAAAACTTTTACGTTTTAATAGTTTTGCTAGCCATCAATGCTTCACAGTATCGATTCCGCATTTAAATCGAATAGCGTCTTGCTCTGCTGGCCAGCTAAAATCGAACAAACGTCCACCGGAGCGTGGAGCAGAGCAGAGATTGAAGCTAATTTCAACGGGCTTATTCCGAGATAGATACGTGCAAAAATAATCTTTCTAAACGGAAACAATTTCCGTTTTCCAAATCGCTCCGATATTCCTGTTATTCTCGATCGAGCACATTGTACATCGTGATAAAAAAAAAACAAACGACAAATAAAATATCTCGTGGCCGTTTGCAGGTTTTATAGGTGCCGGTCTGAATTTCACCACACAGCAGCGGCTCATGTGGTACATACTCTTCGTCGTGTACGCACCCTACGCGATGCTGCCTCTGCCGCTGCGATGGTGCGTTCTCGCCGGCTACGGAACGGCGCTAACACACATGGTGCTGTCCGGCATAAGTCTGCTGCAGGATTCCACATACGTGAGAAGACATCGTAGACTATTCCCGGAGTTTACATTCAAAATCTCCTGAAGCTAAAGAGATTTATCTAACCCATTAACGACAGTTCCATTTTTCTGCTGTCAATGTTATTAGAGATTAGATAATTTAAGCGATGAATGATCTTCCATCGTGCATGTAGTTTTAATATTTACTGGAAAGTGCCAACAGTTGATCAAGATTTCAGTTACTATTTTACTCTTTACACAGAAAAAAATTAGTATCAAATCAACAATTCATTGTTTCATATATGAGCAAGAATATAAAATCTCCTTGGAAGTATTTATAATCTCAAAGAGACATAATTTGCTAACAAAGAAATTTTGTTTCTCCATGTAAGCAAATTATGTCTGATCAAGATTATCAAATATTGATTTGATAGTCATTTTTTTCTGTGTACATTTGTATACTTGAATTTAATTTGAACCTTTAATTTCTTCCTTGGTTCGACTGTAAATACTTATTTAGTTCAGCTCTGATCATCGTTTTAGAACCTTTAAATGATCTTGAATCTCTCGCAGCTGCGAGACGCCACGTGCATCATCCGCACGCTGACGACGAACGTGCTGCTGTACTTGGCCGTGAACCTGGCCGGCATGTACACCAAGTACCTGACGGACCGGGGACAGCGGCAGGCCTTCCTGGAGACCCATCGTTCCACAGAGACGCGACAGCGCACGCAGAACGAAAACAATCGCCAGGAGAAGCTGCTGCTCTCAGGTAAAAGAAGATCTCGAGCTACCCTACTTTGCTTCCTGCACTTTGAAGCATCATTTATCTAACGTTTTTAATGTTAATCTGAAGCATGTTGGACGTAAACTCGAGAGCGCTTCGGAAACAAAGAGCTCGAGTGAAATTCCTCACGGAGCAAGTGTAACTTCTTCTTTCTTTCCTTGGTTGAAGTAGACTAGTTGAAGTAGAATAGTTGCGAAGCTCAAGGCGCGAGAATTGATTTTTATACCGATGTTTTGCCTCGTGCCTTCAGCCGGAGCTTAAAAGAACGAGATTATAGTATCTCCAATAGATTAGAGTATCCTCGGCTGTGAAACCGGAGGGAATCTTTGAGAGCTCCTCTCGCAGCTTTCGAAGAGGAAAGACAGCGCGAGGCGTCGCCGCGGGGTCGTAACTAGGCTGGGTATTTATATGCATATTTATCGTAACACGCGGCGGGTAACTCGCCGCCGCTCGTCCGTGTAACTTGCTCGGCCGAGTGTCAAAAAGGGTCACTAGACACTCTCTCGGCCGATTGCGCCGGTTGGACGCACGTTTTTCCAATAGCCTTTTGCGTGTTACGTCGCCGATCCCATCCGATATATCGATCCGCCGTTGTAGCGGCCGCTACGAAAATACACTCGTCGACACGGGGTACATTACGCTGGATTACATAAATATCACCTTTGACCCACTACCATACGCTCCCGTAACGCCGTAGGATTGTCTGTTTTCTTGTAAATTGGAATAACACTGCGAGACTTGCAATTAGTTACACAAGCCAGCGAATTGTTTCCAGTAGTTAAACTTCAGAAGCGAAAACGAATAACGGGAACCTCTTCTTCAGATTCAACTGGATTTCGCCTTTCTTTCTAATATTTAAGAGAGTTAGTTACAGATGTATTTAACACGAAGAATATTTACGACAAATGATTATTTTGTTAGATAATTCATTCCGAATCGGTCAAGAATTCCGTGGAGTGTCGAGCTGCACATTTTTACATTTCATCATCACATTAATACGTGTTATGTGGAGATAATCAATAATTAATCCCGTTAAAGTGTTGCCCGACTTTGTCGCTAAGGAAATGATCCACGACATTGCCCGCGAGACGGCACGTGGTGGGCCGATATCGTTCACGCCGAATCAGTTCCACCGGATATATATCCATCGTTATGAGAATGTCAGTATCCTGTTCGCCGACATCAAAGGATTTACAGGTACTGCGTTCAATTTTGAGAGAATCTAGATTGTCTAGAATAATGTAGAAGGAAGAATTTCACGTAATTTGATAAATTAATTGGTTTCAAATTGGCTCATATTTTATTTAATTATATATATGTAATGAAAAATAAGATACATAAAAGTTATATTATAAATAAAACTATTATATATTATTTAAATTAAATTATATATAAATGAAATATGTAAATTATGAGAGATGTTGATATGAAAGAGAGAGAGAGAGAGAGAGAGACAGAGAGAGAGAGAGAGAGAGAGAGAGAGAGAGAGA